>JAOWBW010000275.1:0-267713 GCA_026119855.1 Campanula takesimana
TCAAAGTAGCTTCTTTGATCTTGGTTGCTAGACCCAATTGTGAAACCTTTTTCACAATCAAAAGAACTATATGGAATTTTTATTTTGTGTTATTTTTTGTTCCTCAACCAAGAATGTCTTGGAACAAAATAAACCCTCTCTCAAACTCTTTGAGACTCACAAAATCATTCGCTTGAGTGCTGGCCGAATTTGGTCCTTTTATACACAAGCATGACCTATTCCAAATAGGAACCTTGTGTCAAAATCCGTCCAAAATTCGTTTCCTAATCAAATTGGAATCTGCCACCCGACACCACTGTGCGGCCGCCCAAACCTCTGTTTGGTCCGCACACCATCTGAAAACAAACTGGTACATTTCTGAGATAATTGTGCGGCCGCCCCGTCCATTATGTTGCGGTCGCCCACTTCCCAGAAAGTCCCAGAATTTCCAAAATTCCAATATAGTCCATTTTAAAGATTCGTTCTATTGTGTGTGACCCTCTAGGATTATACTAGGTTGGCAATGGACTCAAACATGATCCCATAAGATATGATTAGGTTATAGCAACCGTCATACCTACCCAAATAGTATAACTAGATACAAGTTCGCATTCCTTTAGAATATGTCACAATCCTTTGTCCACGATGTCATTGAAACACAAGTCATGGTCACAAACAGTCAACTTGTTTTTGTTCATACTTTCTCGATTCGAATATGTTGATAATTCAAATGCTATTGATCCATCAATCCATTTGAGTCCGGCCGAAACATTTCATCAACATCATTCCTACGAGTGGCCCAAGCTTGACATCTCTCCGAGGAGGGACAAAAATTCATTTAGCTTATTATTCTTCCCTACGTGAATCCGATTATTGCCAATCATACCCTTTATAACTTCCCGGTTAAAGGTAGCGTTTGAATATGTCAAACATAATGTTCATCAAGTGGAAGACTATAATAACTTCATGTCTAAGGATTCAAATGACACAAACTAATATGAGATATATGTTGACATAGACCATGACATAGATCTCATAGAGCGGGTCATGTCCAGTACCTTGTTCCAAACAAGTACCCAAAATCTAACATGATCATCCATGACCATTTAGCCTTTATACTAGTGCTTTACAAGTACTAGGGACGGGGATTATTATAGTAAAAAACATGAACAAAAATAATAATCAAAACATCTCTTTATTGATATGAATAAATGATAACCAATTACAACGTTTATTAAACGTGCCTAGGCACCACTACCAACAATCTCCCACTTGCCCTAGGCCCAATCTCCCATGTATCTAAATACCCATGGACCTACATGACCATCATGTTTAGCTTGTGGAAGTCCTTTGTTAGCGGGTCCGCAACATTGTCATCAGTAGGTACTTCTGCATATATTTACGTCTCCCCTATCAACGATCTCTCGAATGATATGAAACGCCCTAAGTATGTTTTTGGATTTCTGATGTGCTCTTGGTTCCTTTGCTTGAGCAATAGCACCATTATTATCGCAATAAAGGTCTATTGGATTAGCAATACTAGGAACCACTTCAAGTTCAGTTATGAACTTCTTAATCCAAACAGCTTCTTTTTGCAGCATCCGATGCAGCAATATACTCAGCTCTGTTGTAGAATCAGCGTTGTACTTTTGCTTGGACTCTTCCAGCTTACAGCTCCACCATTTAACATAAACACCAAAACCCGATTGCGATCGGCTATCATCTTTGTCAGTTTGGAAGCTTGCATCCGTGTAAGCATTTACAACGAGATCATCTTCCATTCCTCCATAGACCAAAAACGAGTCTTTAGTCCTTCTCAAGTACTTAAGAATCGCTTTTACGGCTATCCAGTGATTTTCGCCAGGGTCGGATTGGTATCTACTTGTCATGCTCAAAGCATAAGACAACATCCGGCCTAGTACAAATCATGGCATACATGATGGACCCAATTGCCGAAGCATATGGAACATCATTCATTTCTCACGCTCATATTTTGTCTTAGGACATTGAGTCTTGCTTAGAGAAACTCCATGTAACACGTGCAAGGTGCCTCTCTTAGAATTTTCCATACGGAATCTTCTAATGACCTGTCAATGTATGTACTTTGGCTTAAACCAAGTAGCCTCCTTGATCTATCTCTATAGATCTTAATGCCAAGAATATATGCGGCTTTCACCCATATCTTTCATTGCGAAGCACTTTCCTAACCAAGTCTTCACCACTGAAGTGTAGGAATGTCGTTTCCAATGAGCAATATGTCATCCACATATAAAATAAGGAATAGCACTATGCTCCCACTAATCTTCTTGTATACACAAGGCTCATCTTCGTTCTTGATGAAACCAAACTCTTTGACCGATTCATCAAAACGGAGATTCCAAACTCCTAGAAGCTTGCTTCAATCCATAGATGGATCTCTGCAATTTCCATACCTTAGAATCTTGTTCAAAACCTTCTGGTTGTGTCATATACACATCCTCTTGGAGTTTTCCATTCAGGAAAGCGGTTTTGACGTCCATCTGCCATATTTCATAGTCATGATATGCAGGCAATGGCAAGCAAAATTCTTATAGACTTGATCATTGCTACCGGTGAAAAGGTCTCATCATAGTCAATACCATGAACTTGCCTATAACCCTTCGCTACAAGCCTAGCTTTGTAAGTATGCGCCTTCCCATCCATGTCAGTCTTCTTCTTGAAGACCCATTTGCATCCTATGGTTTTTACACCTTCGGGCGCATCAATCAAATTCCAAACTTGATTGTCTTGCATGGATTGGAATTCGGATTCCATGGCTCCAAGCCACTTGTCCGAATCAGGAGAAGACATCGCCTCTTGGTAGGTTGACGGTTCATCATTCTCATGATTTCTACCTCATTACTATCCGTTACGAGAAATCCATATCTCTCGGGCTCGGATCGTAACCTACTAGATCTGCGATTTGCTTGTGTACTTTGAACAGGTTCCACAACTCCTTGTGGTTCTTGTTCTTGTTCCACTATTGGTTCAATGTTTTTTTCTGGGTCTCGAATTTCTTCAAGATTTATTTTACTCCCACTGATTTCTTTGGATAGAAACTGTTCCTCTAGAAAGACACCAGTTCGGGCAACAAACACTTTGTTGTCCTTTTTGGTTGTAAAAGTAATATCCTTTTAGTTTCCTTAGGATATCCCACGAAAATACATTTATCAGATTTGTGTGCTAGTTTTTCAAGAGATAAGTCTCTTGACATAAACTTCGCAACCCCAAATCCTCATGAAAGATAAACTAGGTTTCTTTCCACTCCACATCTCATATGGAGTCTTTGGAACCGATTTAGTTGGAACTTGATTTAGTGTGAAAGCAGCGGTTTCTAGGGCGTAACCCCAAAAGGATATTGGAAGATCAACTTGACTCATCATTAATCGAACCATGTCTAACAAAGTCCGATTTCTCCTCTCAGACACACCATTCCATTGTGTGTGTTCCGGGCGGAGTCAATTGTGAAACTATTCCACAATTCTTTAGATGATCATCAAATTCTTGACTTAAGTATTCACCACCACGATCTGATCGAAGTGCTTTAATGATTTTGCCAAGTTGTTTTTCTACTTCATTTTGAAATATTCTAAATATCTCAAATGCTTCACTTTTATGTTTCATTAGGTAAACATACCCAAATCTACTATAATCATCAGTGAAGGTTATGAAGTATTGAAATCCTCCCCTAGCATTGCTACTTAATGGTCCGCATACATCGGAATGTATCAACCCCAATAAGTCGCTTGCCCTTTCACCCAACTTGGTAAAAGGTGTCTTAGTCATTTTTCCAAGAAGACACGACTCACAAGTATCATATGACTCTAAGTCACATGAACCTAAAAGTCCGTCCCCATGGAGTTTTGAGATACGCTTCTCATTAATATGACCAAGACGGCAATGCCACAAATAAGTATGATTTACATCATTAGGTTTAGATTTCTTATTTACATGATAGACATTATTTTCATTCTTGACATCCAAGATATAAAGGCCATTAAATGAATTAGCAATACCATAAAGCACATCATTTAAATAAATAGAAAATTTCTCATTCTCAATAAGAAACTTAAAACCTTCATTATCCAAACAAGAAATTGAAATAATATTTCTGCTTAAATCCGGAACATAATAACAATTGTTCAAAACAAGAATTAATCCGGAAGGTAAAGTGACTTCATAAGTCCCTACGGCTAATGCAGCAACTCTTGCTCCATTTCCACACGTAGATCTACTTCCCTTCTTTAAGCAGTCTCCTATTCTTTAGTCCCTGCACATTTAGACAAATGTGAGAACCACATCCGGTATCCAATACCCAAGAATCAGTGGTAGAAAGGAGAATATCTATCATATAGATACCTGAAGTCGACGCAGCCTTGCTGCTCTTCTTCTTCTTTTGCTCTTCCAAGAAAGCCTTGCAATTACGTTTCCAATGACCAATTTCTTGACAATGGAAACAAATTGCATCCTTTTGTGTATCGGGTTTTGCCTCAGAAGCCTTGGCAACCTTTGCCTTGCTTATCTTGGGTTTGACAACTTTTGCCTTACCCTTGCCTTTGGCACCAGGCTTCTTCCCATCATGAACCAAGAGCACGGGAGAACCTTTCTCCACAATTTTCATCTCTGCAGTCTTGAGCATCCCATGCAACTCAGAGAGATTCTTATCCATTCCATGCATGTTATAATTCATCACAAACTGATTATAACTTTTAGGCAATGAATTAAGAATGAGATCCGTGGCTAGCTCCAATGGGATTGGATAGCCAAGTTTCTCAAGGTGCTCTACAAACCTTTCATTTTAAGAAAGTGAGGACTCACTTGTTGCCCTTCATTCATTTTACAAGTAGTGAATGCAACAATGGTCTTGTACCTCTCTTGCCTAGCTTGCTCTTGAAACATGGTTCTCAACTCCACGCCTATCTCATAGGCTTCCAAATGTTCCAAACTTTGTTGGAGTTTTGAACACATAGCAGCAAGCATGAGACAACTTACATCTCTAGAATCATTACGATGTTTCTTGTAATTGTCTCTTTCTACCCTTGGGGCAGTAGGCGGTGGTTCAGCAGGGAGAGGCCCATCGAGAATGTACAACTTATCTTCTTGCCTAAGAACAATTCTTATGCTACGGATCCAATCCATAAAGTTTGTACCATTCTCTTCGAGCTTATCCTTCTCAAGGATCGATCGCAACGACATTGATTGAGTGTTATTAGTCATTATCTACAAATATGCAAAATTTCCAAAATTTTAATAAGTACCGATCTTCATTAAAGAGATAAATAATGTATTTTTCAAACAAAATACTCCCACTAAATTATATAGCCTTCATATACATCCAATGTATAATGTAATTTAAATGGGTTAAGATCCAACTTTAATTTAATTTCAAGTCCGCTAAGGCGGATTACACAAAATCAAATTAATTAGGTAGACAACTCTTGTCAATCATATCTCATATGACTCTTAGTTCCTTTTATGAGATTCTTTAAGAAATCCAATTTCAAAAAACATGTTAAACCTCATCTTTGCCTAGGCCCAAAACTGTTTTGACGCCCAATTAAGTCTAACCATTTTAAACGCATAGTTAATGTGTCCCGCTAGGGCGTGCCCACATTATCTATCTTGCTCATACATAAATAAATTTAATGCACCTCGCTAGGGCGAATCTACATTAAAATCACTCATGTACTAACAAGTGTTTTAATCATGGCATGGCAATAAAAGACTTAAAACTTTCTTTGAAGGTTCATCACATATAGCATATAACCATTTATGAGCACATAATATAACATGTTACACATCAAGTTTAGCCATTAAATTAATCTCCATTAATTTAAGCATGATATTTATGTGTCATTAGTTTCTTTATAATTATGAGGATGAGACTATTTCAACTTCGGTTATTATTTCCGAATCAAGACAACAAGAAGTGCGGTCGAACTAAGCCATTAGGCAACCACAATCCGCACTAATTCAAGAAACCAAGAAAGTAGTCCATGTGGCCGAAACTAAGCAATAGATGGTCTCGATGAACGTAGGCCAATTGCATTCACAATTCCACATGGATCTCCAAACTTTGAATCAAGAACTTTGTTTCTCAATTTTAGCAATTATGAACTCTTCATAATTCTAACTTCGTTTTATCTTTGAAACTTTGATTGCGATCAATTTGGGAAACACAATCTCGATGAACGCAGATTAGCCATCCAAAACTTAAACCAATCTTAGAATCACAAGACTAAAACAAATAGGAAAATCAAACCCCAAGATCCTCACATAAACCAACTACCCAAAACCCATTCCAGATCAGCAAGTCTGGACTGGTTCTGTTACTGGTTTTTATTGGATCTCTTGAAAAATTCCAAATTCTGATTTCAACCAAAATCAGACAATCTGATCCTCATGTGCGGCCGCCCAAAACTCACTGTGCGGTCGACCAAACATGTGCGCCCGCCCAAGTGATTTTGTGCGGTCGCACAAACTGATCAGAATGTACAGAATTTTGAAGTTCGAAAAATTTTGTCTCAAAATCGTTTTTCCCCGATTATTAAAACTTTTATCCAATCAAAAATTAATAATCAACAATTCTGAATCCACCATAATTTATTTATTGCGATTGAATCGTGCGATTAAAGTTGCAAAACAATAAACCACATAAAATCACATAACACATAAACAACATATATTCCAATATTCAAATCATGCAAGGCACATAAACAATTTATATACACATAACATGATCTAAGTATTGAATTAATCAACATGAACGGGGCTCTGATACCACTGTTGGGTTTCGATCAAACATGCGCAGCGGAATTTAGCATTTAAAATTTTGAAACCCAAAGCCATGGATCCGTTCATATGATTAAATCAAATACAACATAAGAATAAAGGATAAACTAACCCTTGATGGCTATCAAATTTTCTCTTGGTCTTTGGTGGGTTTGAAGACTTGATCACGATCACAAAGCTTGAACACGAACTTTGAAGATGATGATTTTCACCCTCTAGCGGTATCCACACTTCGAACGAATATCAAAGTAGCTTCTTTGATCTTGGTTGCTAGACCAAATTGTGAAACACTTTTTCACAATCAAAAGAACTATATGGAATTTATTTTGTGTATTATTTTGTTCCTCAACCAAGAATGTCTTGGAACAAAATAACCCTCTCTCAAACTCTTTGAGACTCACAAAATCATTCGCCTTGAGTGCTGGCCGAATTTGGTCTTTTATACACAAGCATGACCTATTCCAAATAGGAAAACTTGTGTCAAAATCCGTCCAAAATTCGTTTCCTAATCAAATTAGGAATCTGCCACCCGACACCACTGTGCGGCCGCCCAAAACCATCTGTGTGGTCGCACAACTATCTGAAACAAAACTGGTACATTTCTGAGATATTGTGCGGCCGCCCAGTCCATTATGTGCGGTCGCCCACTTCCCAGAAAGTCCAGAATTTCCAAAATTCCAATATAGTCCATTTTAAAGATTCGTTCTATTGTGTGTGACCCTCTAGGATTATACTAGGTTGGCAATGGACTCAAACATGATCCCATAAGATATGATTAGGTTCTAGCAAACCGTCATACCTACCCAAATAGTATAACTAGATACAAGTTCGCATTCCTTTTAGAATATGTCACAATCCCTTTGTCCACGATGTCATTGAACACAAGTCATGGTCAAACAGTCAACTTGTTTTGTTCAATACTTTCTCGATTCCGAATATGTTGATAATTCAAATGCTATTGATCCAATCAATCCATTTGAGTCCGGCCGAACATTTCATCAACATCATTCCTACGAGTGGCCCAAGCTTGACATCTCTCCGAGGAGGGACAAATTCATTTAGCTTATTATTCTTCCCTACGTGAATCCGATTATGCCAATCATACCCTTTATAACTTCCGGTTAAAGGTAGCGTTTGAATATGTCAAACATAATGTTCATCAAGTGGAAGACTATAATAACTTCATGTCTAAGGATTCAAATGACACAACTAATATGAGATATATTATGACATAGACCATGACATAGATCTCATAGAGCGGGTCATGTCCAGTACCTTGTTCCAAACAAGTACCCATAAATCTAACATGATCATCCCATGACCATTTAGCCTTTATACTAGTGCTTAACAAGTACTAGGGACGGGGATTATTATAAGTAAACATGAACAACAATAATAATCAAAACATCTCTTTATTGATATGAAATAAATGATAACAATTACAACGTTTATTAAACGTGCCTAGGGCACCACTACCAACAGGATATGTTGAAGTGCTTGGGTTCTTTCTGAACTGACAAGGGCTGTTTCTGTCTGAACTGCTGTCAAGGCACGCGCGTCGGGCTTTGCTTTGTGGGAGGTGCGCGCGTTGTGTAGCCTTGGTCGGAGGCGCGCGCTTCTGGCCTGCTGAATTACAGCTCCTTTCTTTTTCTGATCAAAATGTTCCAACAGCTATAAATTGAACCATTTTTTACCAGAATGGTCACACAGCATTCTTTTGCAAACACTTTCTCCCCCTAAACCACAAAATTCTTGTCATAATGGCCCCATAACTTTCTCCTTTGAAGTTAAAGTTTCCATCCCCGAGGTGAGAAGTCCATTCTAGTGGTGAATGCCGTTCCAGTTGTGGGGTCCGTCCCGATGGTGGAGAAGCGTCCGAGCGTTTTTGATCATTTTGGAAGGCCCAATGACGATGTTGTTGACCCCGTGAGACCGGTGGTTCATGTGCGGGACTATAGACCCCGTCATTTTCCCAAAAGAAGAAGGTAAGGGAAATTCATCCTATGTATGGAAGCGTCCCATGGTTGTCCCCGCTAAGCCTCCGCTTGATAAGGGCAAAGGGAAAGCCGTTGATGAAGCTCCGTCCCGTCCTAGCGTTTTCTCCCGTCTTGGCGGTCCCAAGAATGTTCCGTTCCCCATCCAAGAAGACTAAAGGACATAACAAGAAGCAATGGGTTCCCAAACCTAAGAAAGATTAGATTTTTCTTTGGTACCCCAAGAGATTGCAATTAGACCACTTTGTTTTAGGATTTAATATTTTGATGTCTTTTGTTGCTCAATAAATCCGTTGTAATGGCTTGAATAATTCATTGAATGAATAAGAATTGCATTTTGTTATTTGAAATGAATTGGGTATTTTGATATGTTTTAGACCGCACCCGAAGGTTGCCTACGTTCCTCCAGTTGGGAGGCTCAGGTCTTCGTAGTTCAAACAAACAAAAACCATTTCTTTCTCTTTTTTTTTTTTTTTTTTTTTTTTTTTTTTGCACCCTGTTTTTTGCCTAGACCGCCCTTTCGGGTTTTCAATCTAGCGGGCTTCTTTTTTGCACGTGCTCCAATTTTTTCCTAGGCCGCCCTTGCGGGTTTTCAAACTAGCGAGCGATTTTTTTTTTTTTTTTTTTTTTTATGGTCTTTGTTTATTAAGCGTAGAACCTCTTGAGCTTGTCGAGGTTGACCTCCTTTGGCAGCTGGTCACCATCTAAATCCACGAGCCAGACTGTACCACCGTTTAGGAGGATGTTGTCTTAAGACCAAATCTCTCACATTTCCCCAGGGGATTCATGGTGTTAGGAGGATGTTGTCTTAAGACCAAATCTCTCACATTGATGTTTCGAGGCTTCACTTTTTGTGTTGAAAGCTCTTGCCATCCTTTGCTGATATGCCCTCGTGCGTTCGAGTGCTCTTAACCTTTTCTCGTCGAGTAAGGCTAGCTGTTCGTATCGACTTTGCATCCAGTTGACCTCGTTGACTTGATTCTCGAGGAGGACCCGTGGAGATGGGACTTCAAGTTCGATTGGGAGTACGGCTTCAGAACCATAGACTAATGCATAAGGAGTTTCTCCTGTTGCGGACCGTATTGATGTGCGGTAGCCCCACAATGCCAATGGTAGCTTCTCGGGCCAATCCCTTCCTGTTGAGGCCATTTTCTTGATAATGGTCTCGATGGTTTTATTTGCTGCTTCAACCGCGCCATTTGCTTGGGGACGGTAAGGAGATGACTTGTGCTTGGTGATCTTGTATTCTATCAAAAGTGCATCCATTTCCTTCTCAAAGTGAGAGCCGTTGTCGAAATGATTTCATGAGGCACGCCGTATTGGCACATGATATTAATATTTACAAATTTGGCCACTTTCTTGGCGTTGAGGGTCCGATAGGCTTGTGCTTCGACCCACCTTGTGAAGTAGTCGACTGCCACTAGGAAGAACGACTGCCCATTGCTCCCGGCAGGATGAACTTTACCGATGATGTCTATCCCCCAACAAGAGAAAGGCCAAGGTGTGACCATGTTGTAAAGTTGCGAGGGTGGAGCATGTTGCAGATTAGTGTGGAATTGGCACTTGCACACCTTTTGACTTTCTCGATACAGTCTCGTTCCATAGTGCTCCAATAGTAACCAATGCGAAGTATCTTCTTGACTAGCATAACCGATTCATTGGGGTCCACACATTCTCCTTCGTGCACTTCACACATTATCTGTTGAGCTTCGGCCTCATTGGCGCAAAAGAGATTGATCCCGTCGTGGTGCCTTTTATAGACTCGGTCCCCAATCAGTACGTACCGAGAGGCTAGCCTTTGCAGAGCCACTTGAGACTTCTTATTGCTATTCTCAGGATAAGTGCCATCTTTGAGGAAATTCATGATATCCGAATACCACGGAGAGTTTGTTTGAACCTCGTTGATCTCGATACTCATGCAATATGCCGGACTGTTCCTTCGGGCAATTTTGAAAGGCTTCACCATTTTCCCTTTGGCATTTCGACTAATGAAGCTATAGTGGCCAGTGCATCGGCAAAAGCGATTTTTATCCCTTGGCAGGTTTTGAAAGTGATCTCTTAGAATTGTTCAACCAATTCTTCAAGGTGTTGACCATACTGTTGGAGAGTTGGGTCTTGGGTTCTCCATTTACCCGATTATTGATTGATAAGGAGCAAAGAGTCGCCGAATACTTCTAGTTCCGTGACGTTTCTTTCGAGAGCTGCTTCGAGCCCTGCTACACATGCTTCGTACTCGGCAATGTTGTTGGTAGCTTCGAATTCCAGACGGATGGCAATGGGAGTGTAGATGTCTTTTGGATCAGCAAGCAATATTCCTATACCAAAACCGTGTTTATTGGCGGCGCCATCGAAAAAAAGTTGCCACTTATTTTCCTCGGTTGCAGTACAAATTAAGTGCTCGTCGGGGAACGTACGTCTTCCCTCTTCACTTCGTCACATGGGAATTCGGCAAGCTGGTCACTGAACACTTTCCCTCTGACGGATTTTAGTGTGACGTAAGTGATATCGTAGCCGGCGAGCATGAAGTACCATTTGGCTATTCTTGTTGACATGAAAGGCTTCTCGAAGATGTAGCAGAGCGGGTCCACCTTTGCTACTAGCTTGATCGGAAAAGCTTCCCTGTAGTGCTTGAGCTTTTGAGTGACCCAAACCAATGCTGCACATGACTTCTCTAAGACAGAGTAGTTCCTTTCGTCTCCTTGGAATCGGCGACTGACAATATAAATGGCATTCTCCTTTGTGGACTCTCGTTGCTCTTGTGCTAACATAGCCCCTAGGGCTTCATCATTGACAGTGAGATAGAGCAAAAGAGGCTTCTCCTTGTGCGGCGGAACAAGGACAGGAGGGCACGTCAAGTAATGCTTCACTTGGTCGAAGGCTTCTTGGCATGCGTCGGTCCATTCTAAAGCCACGTTCTTCTTGAGTAGCTTGAAGATTGGCTCGCACATGGAAGTGAGTTGGTGCACAAACCGACTGATGTATTGCAATCTGCCCATGAACCTTTGATCTCTTTTCTGCGTCTTTGGAGGAGGCATGTCAATGATTGCCTTGATTTTGGAGGGATCTACTTCAATTCCCCTTTCAGTGACCATATAACCAAGGACTTTGCCTCGGATAACCCCGAAGTGCACTTTGCAGGGTTGAGCCTCATCTTGTGTTGACGAAGCCTTTCGAAGAACTTGCGGAGGTCAATTAAATGTTGACCATCGGTCTCTTTGGAGTGAATGATCATGTCGTCTACATAGACCTCGATTTCTTTGTGAATCATATCGTGGAATAAGTCTGTCACGGCTCTTTGGTAGGAAGCCCCAGCATTTCTTAACCCAAATGGCATGACTGTGTAGCAAAAGGTACCCCACGGTGTTGTGAAGGCTATCTTGTGTTGGTCTTCCTCGGCCATGAGAATCTGATTGTACCCAGCGAACCCATCCACGAATGAGCGAACCTCATAGGCAGCTGTGGAGTCGACCAGCATGTCGATATTAAGGAGTGGAAAATCATCCTTTGGGGAAGCTTTGTTCAAATCCCGAAAGTCCACACAAACTCGAACCTTGCCATTTGCCTTTCTGACTGTCACGATGTTGGCTAACCATGTCGGATACTCGATAACCTTCATGAAACCCACATTGAGGAGATTCTCCATCTCTTCTTTGACTTGCAGAGACCATTCTGGCTTGATCTTTCTGAGCTTCTGCTTTACTGGCTTGGCATCTTCTCTGATCGGAATTCTGTGCTCCGCTACCTTTCTGTCCAAACCCGGCATGCCTTTGTATGACCATGCGAACACATCCACGAACTCCCGTAGTAGTGCAATCAATCTGTCTCTGTCGTCCCCCTTGAAGAAGCTTCCGATCGATCTGTTTCTCTTGGCTCTTCTTCGGTACCCAGATTAACAACATGCAATTCTTCGTCAGCCTTTGGACCATTTTCACCACGACTACGGACTTTGTTGAGCAAGTTCATTTAAGTATGTTGTGTTTTCGTGGTCTATTTCATCATAATTTTAATCGTTATTAACTTGTTCGTTAAGTTCATTATTAGTTAATTCATTATTTATGATGTTTGCAATCTCAGGGTACTCAGAAATATCAAATTTTTCATTAGCAAAGAAAGGAAACACACGCTCGGCTATGGCCTCTAAATCCTCTTGGGTGAGGGTATTAGAGACACTCTCGGACTCGAAAGTAAGTGTGAGCCGCTCTTCCTTTGTTGCTGTGCGGGGTATGCAACCCATTTCTTGGACTAAGAATTCCTCAGATACCACGGGCCCTTTCGTTGAATACCAATTGTTGATCGGCTCGGAGCTTGGCGGGATCTCACTGATAGTCTCGCTCATGATGACGGTGTCGTGGATGGCGTTGACTTGGCATTCATTCATTATGGCAAGCTCTTCGAACATGGAGGCTAAATCTGTCAGTTCTTCCCCCACGGTGATTTCTGTCTCGGACTCTATAGTCACCTTCTTTCCCCACCATTCACGGGGCCATGGGAGTTGGTTCCCTTTCGGATTTCTGGATCTCACAATCGGAGAAGATTTTCGAGACCGGGATTTTTGACACCCTTATTGTTAACCCATGGCTCGGGAAAGATCATGTATGGAACGTCTTCCCCTTGGCGGACAAAATAACCATTCATCGTCTTACGGTAAGGCCTTAGATTAGGGACCTCGTAACGACGGCCTTCTTTACGAGCTCGGGCCTTTTCATGCTTGATTGCTTGCTCTTGTTTCAAGTCTTCTTTGGAAGGCTCTTACCCCAAACCGAATGTGTTTTTGATGAATGGGACTTGCACAGGATGTAGGATTCCTTGTTGATATTTCCCTAGGCCTAAACCATGGAAGTAGTCCATATTCCTCATCATGCGGAGGACTTTGTGGTTGCTGGGGTTCCATGATCCGTTTCCCCCTTCTTTGTCAATGGCGTTGATTGAGACGCCGGAGAGAGTGGAGTCTGGTAAACCATGCTGAACTTGGTGGACGGGCTCACCTTTTCTGTGGATAGTGACGTTTTCAGCCATGACGGTCACTATTTCATCACCATTTCGGATCTTGACACATTGGTGGAGAGTTGACGGGACGGCATTAGCACTGTGAATCCATGGTCGACCCAAAAGTAAGTTGAACGAGGCCGGGATATCAAGCACTTGGAATGGAACGGACATGACCATGCTCCCAAACTCGATGTCTATTTCGATCATGCCCATGACCGTACGGGCGGTGCAGTCATAACCTCGGATTACTTGAGTAGAAGGCTTCAAATCGGAATCCTTAAGCCCCAGTATGCCCATGATTCTGCCAGGCATGAGATTGAGTGCGGAACCACCGTCCACTAAGACTCTTGAGATGGGCCTCCCCCTTGCTCGTACTTTGAAGTAAATAGCTTCGTTGTGGTCGGACCAAATGGTGGAAGGTCCATATCGGCAAAGGTGATGACGTTGCCAAAATGAATGTGACCGATCATTGCCGTGAGGTCCTCGGGAGTAGTATTGGGAGAAACTGATGTATCATCGAGATTGCAGATGACAAGATCTCGGTTTTTCTTTGAGGATGCAATGAGGTCCCAAATAGAGATGTTGGCTTGAGTTTTCTTGAGTTGGACAAGTAGAGGATCTTCGGGAGTGTCGCGAGCTTGCGGCCTTTGAGAAGAGGAGCTCGGTTCGGAAGTGGAAGGGTTGCTTGCTATGACTCGACCGGATCGAGTTAGCATGTTGACGTTCCCATCTTGCTTCCTTTTCCTATTCTCTAGTACTTCCCTCATTACCTCATCGTAAGTTACAACATAACAAGAACTGTCAAGTTTATTCATAATTGGGATTGAATGGGTGGTCCCCTCGAGTTCTCCTATCTCTATTACATTGACATGTTCGCCATTTGGCTGTCGAGGTGGGATTGCCAAATGTCGTCTTTGCTTTGTGCCTCCTTATTAAGGGTGGAGACTTGCTCTTGGAGGAGTTGGACCATGGTTGAGAGCTGTTCGAGAGACATGGTGTTGCTGATGCCGGTCATGGTTGATGTAGGAGCTGTTGGAGTGATCTCTTCACGGACTAACCGATTTGCCGAATCCCGGTAGACTCTGTAAGTACCAATTGAACCTATATTGCAGAAGAGGCCCTTGTCAGTCTTGAGTAACACTTGCGATCCATGAAGAGGCTTAGAACACACAGTTGGGCACCCGACTCGAACCACATAAGAAAAGAATCCTTTTTTTTTTTTGTTTTTTTTTTTTTTTATATAAGTCGGAGGGAATGGATCCTTTTTGGGGTTTCTAAGAAAATAATGGAATCGTCACACTAGTATATAGACCATCTCGCGGTCCCATATACTCATCGGATTCCATCGCGCTTGTGAATCCTACATGTATCGGGATTAAACTAAATTAATGTAGTAAAGCATACATGCGGGGACGGATTTTTATTTTCGTCCAAAATAACCACTTTTGGGGACGGATTTTTATTGCGTCCATTTCAACAAGTTGGCATGTATGATTTGAAGACATTAGTTTAGGGAAATCTCGGTACATGGAAACCGACTTGAGTCACGGAGTGTTAGACCTTAACTAGAATTGTGTGGCTTGTGCTCGGCTTGAATATGAGGCTCAAAGGTCACCCCCGGCATGTAGTCTTGAACTACGCCACGGGCTGAGGTTTACCGCTTAAAAAGAGCCAAGGTCGAGTGGAGCTTGAAACTTTCTAGGACGGGCCTCGACGGGTTTGGGGTTGGACTTGTGCGACTCGATAGTGAGCAGTTCATAGGAATATGTGCATGTAGTGTGAGGTCTAACAAGTGACAAAAAATATTTTATATTTTTTTTTTTTGAAAAGAAAGAAAAACAAACAAAACACATAAGCACATAAATTACAACTCCCGAATCACCCGTGTGACCGGTAAATAAAACAAAAAATTAAAACAGTCCGAGGGTTCAATTCTGTTCTGATGCAGGCAACTGTGCCCACACCCCACTGTTCTGCTCAGTCACTGAAACCTGTTTCTGTTCTGGGAACCAACCCAGAAGCGTGCGCCTCTGAGTGTTGATGTGAGACGCGTGCGCATGGCGCAATGCTATTAGGAGGCGCGCGCTTCTGGGCACACCTGTCAGAATGTCAGATTTTGGACTCAGGGGATTGCCCTGGTCCTATGTTCATATTGTAACCCCTGCAGAAATGATTAGTGCAGAACAGCAGAAGAAGAAGATGAAGAACATGAAGAAGTGGGCGATTCTGGTCCTTGATGCGGGATGCGCGCGCCTTAGGCTGAAGAGGCCAGAAGCGCGCGCCTCCCCCATCAGGAATCATAAGGCCCAGAAAAGATGTAGATTTTGATCAGATGCAAGTTTAACCCTCAAAAGTCCCCAGCGGAGTCGCCACTGTAGATACCCCGGGGGAAGCCACGGCTTTAGGCTATGAGCGCGTGAGTTGTCCTAGGATGTCTAACTTGTTTTAGATTGTTTAGAGTCGCCACCTATGTTTTGAGGAACATAAGAAAAACCTATTGATAATAGCCTAGATTTGATTACGAAAACAGAGATTCTTTGTTTTGAGGTTCGGGGGTTAGATTACGAGATGGGAAGTACCGAAACACCCATTTCGCCAAACTAAAGTTGGTCTTGCTTGATCAAAATCTACATGAATAAAAATGTTCTTTGTCTTCTTCTTTAAATCATAAAAGGGGGTTTAAAATAGAGTTTGGAATGTAGGAGATAACTCCTTAACTAACCTCAATGAGATGAGGTGATCATTAGAGTCATGTCCCAAAATGATTTGGGTGATTGCACTTTGATAAAACAAAAGAAAGAGAAAAGAGATGAAGTCGAGAAGAGGGAAGAAATGGTTTTTACCTAGTCTTCGAGAGACTTCAAACACTTCTTGATGAATGCCTTTTGAAATGCCTTGAAGGTAAGAAATTTGGCTTCTTTGTTGAAAGTGTAAGATTTTAGAGTAAAAGATCCAAGGTCCAAGGTCTAAGGTTTTCGGTCCTTGAAAATGGAGGTAAAGGGAGGTTTTTATAGGTGAAAGAGGGATGTTTTTGGTGCCAAAACTCAGTCACCAAGAAATTCTTCCCGGGCAAAATCCTGTAAACTGAGCAAGGGAGAGAATCCTGGCCAGAAATCTGTAACTGACGCCCAGAGGCGCGCGCTTCCTGCCTTGGAGGCGGGAGGCGCGCGCGCCTGGCTCCTCCTGTCGGAGGCGCGCGACTCAGAGAAGGCAATTTTGACAGAATGGACTAGAAAGTTAGCTCTGTTATTCGGTTTAGTCCCTGGACTTAACGAAGTCAGTCAGGAACTTAACGGAAGTGACAGAAACTAATGAGAAACACTTAAAATGGGGAGAAACACAAGATCAAATGTGCAATCGGGGTGAGCGGTCCAAGGCGGGGTGTCTACACAAGGTGATGGCTCAATGCTTTCCTCTCACTCTCGAGGGGGCGGCAAAAGATTGGTATGCTACTCTCCCGCTCACTGTCCGTCTTGATTGGGACTCCGCCATGCTTGCCTTCAAGAACCAATACCAAGGCAACACCACTCATCGGCCCACAAGGAAAGAGCTCGAGAATACCACTCAAAGAGACAACGAGTCCTTCATTGACTTTACAAGGAGATGTAATGACAAACTCTCTGAAATTGTTGAGAGGCCGAACACAAAAGAGCAAATGGACATCTTGTCGCGACCCCAAACCCGTGGGTCCGGAATACGCGAGCTGGACGTCGACTTAAAACCAAAACTCTAAAATATAGAAGTTAAAAATTCCATTTTGAACCAAAAGATGATTACACAAGGTTTTACAAATCCAAGTTTAAATCAACAAAATACATCTAACATAAGCTCCACAGCTTATACCCAAAAGAATAAAATATACAATTCTTAATGACGTCAATAATGGTAAAACTATCCCCAAAAGGTTATACATTTAAATAATGTAAACCAATCCATAACAACCTGCCCCAAAATCTCAATCCTCTAGACGTCCTCCTAGATCCGCGAATCCTAATCCTTTTCCTCCTGGGGGGGTTAACGAAAAACAAAGATGGAAATAAACGGGGTGAGATAAAATCTCAGTAAGTTACTAATGCAACTACATGACATGCTATAATGCAATAAGCAATAAACAATGATAAATATCACATAGCATGTAACAAATAACAGTCAACTGATAGCAGCGGAAAGTAAACACATAACAAAGGATATTAGCCAAGGTTTCCCAACTGATAGAACCAATTACAGGATCGCTGCGCAGCTTCAACAATCAACCAATCCATATCTTCACAGTAGCATAAAATCCAAAGAGAAAACCCCGGTCAGAAGCGACCAATCAAACCATCAATCAAACAAACCATCTTCATAGTAGCATAAAAGCTGAAGAGAAACCCCGGTCAGAACCGACCAATCAACCACTCAGACCCTCTCCATAGTAGCATAAAAGCTGAAGAGAAACCGGGTACCGGAACCAATAACAATGATAAAGTGCCACAAGGGGCGGGAGGCATGCCACAAAGTCATGCTCCAAAACGATTAGCTAGAATACCCACAACGGAGCTAGCTCATCCCAACCAAGGCCAATCTGGATGAGGATAGAAGGACCAATGGGCGATGCTATACTGGACTTGGCTCGTGCCATTATAGCATTATCCATTGCCTGACTCGATACACAATTTAACCAGCTGGACTTTCAATAATGCTAAGTAATGAATACTAGCTTTATAAACATCAAAAGGGTTCCAAAGTAGGGGACCGTAACACAAATCACCATAAAGATACAATGATTACTCATTAAGAGTTTAACAACATTGATAGCAAGAAGTTCCTCATAAAAGAGTTCAATAACAGAAATGGAATTGCTCATAAAAGCCCAACAATACAAATCATTAAAACGAAATGATTCTAGGACAAGGATCCATATCAAACGCATCCTAACACGATACACGCGAGTTACTCATAGAGAGTACTACCCAAATGGTCATTCCTCAAATAGCACAATGACTATCATTAAAACTATTCCAAACGTCCACTCATTATGAAAGTGTTCCCACATTTTCCAATAATCCATAACTAAATTCCATAACCCATTTATTCACAAAGGAACCAAGGCGGAACCACGCAAACCGATATTCCCAACTTGATTACAACGGACCGATTCTAAACACTTTGTCATAAGACACTAAATGAAATCTCAACACAATCTAAACCTGAAACTCACCTAAATAAACCACCTCATCTCGAAGTACGCTAAAAGAGCTTTAAAAATGATAGTTTATACACCTAAAATGGAGTCCAGATGAGGGAGATATGGCTCTCGAAAGATTGGAAAAAAAGGGAAATAAATTTCACACCAGGGGGGAGGGTGCGCGCGCCTCCTTTGATCAGAAGGAAAAATCAAGTTTGGAGGAGCAGAGGGTGCGCGCGCCTCCTATGGGAGGGTGCGCGCACCTCCAAGTAACAGAAGGTTTTGTTCAAGAAGGGCATAAGGGTGCGCGCGCCTCCTATGGGAGGGTGCGCGCGCCTCCTATGGGAGGGTGCGCGCGCCTCCTTGCCCGAAAGGCAAATTCCGGCCAAAAATCTGGGTTTCTACCATTAACAACCCAAATCCAAAACAAACCCAATCTTCACCATTTCTAACACTACCAAAATGTGAACTAAAGTACCTACACCATTTTGAACCAAAAGGACTCCAACAACATCATCTAAGGAACCTCAATCAAGGGTGATTCAAATACCAAAATTTCACAAAATGAACAAAAATGTAAATCATCACAAAATCAACCAAAGAAGCAATAAATGGAAATCATAGTATCATCTAAGCATAGGATGAACATTTTTAGCATCAATGGGGGGAAAAGTAACTTACTCGGATTTTCTCAAAGGTGACGGAACTCGAAATTTCTTGGCTTCCTACGATCCTATCGAATATCTAAACATGATTCATGTTTTAAGAAATGAGAAATAACAAGAGGAAGATGAAGAAAATGAAGAGAGAAGGATGAGAGAAAAACTTACCTTTTCTATGGAAGAGAGAGAGAGAGAAATGAGCTGGGAGATGGAGGTGGAGTGAAAGAGTGAGGGAGGAGAGTAGGGAGGGGTAGGGAGAAATGATTTGAAAACTTACCCATAGGCCCCTCCCCCTAATACCTTATTTCAAATAAACTCCCCACTAACAAATAAGACTCAACACTTCTTCACTAGCACAAATGACCCAAATAAAATGCTAGGCATAAATTATTATAACACATAAAATGCACACATAATTCATTAATTAAATAACAATTTAAATAAATAAATGAGCAAATAAATAAATGATAATTATTTATTACTAATAAAATAGAGCCTAGTTTTCGGGTCGTGACATTCACTCCCCCTTAAAGAAAATTCGACCCGAATTTTAACGAGACTACCCGAATGATCAAGTAGCCATTAATACGATAGTTCCATCATTTCCCAAATTCCTCAATCATCCATTCTAAACCACCACGTAGTAACCCTAAATAATGTTCACAATACCACAACCTCTCGCACATAACTTCCTTCAATCATAACCTTCACTACTAATTAGAATCTATAATCAAAATTGGAGAATCCCAATTGCTCCCAAACATAACTCTCGAGATATCCCAAGCTCACCTTATTCATAACCTTAATTACACTGCAAAGGTGTTTCCTTTTGTAAATCGCATACTTAGTAGTATTCCCCAGAAATTCAAAACATCACCATCCCGAGCCTAATTAGCTTTTAAAATATAAAAGGCTAAAGAAATTTCTATTTCCACAATATTCATCGAAATGGCTATATCTCTATGGATTACCATTATAGTGTCTTCACTTTGAGTTAACACCTTAAATTTATAGTACCATACAAACCCCAAAATTTCTCGTACAAAGTGTCCACTTAAATTTATGTTATACTCTCATCCCTTCATTAATCCGGTCTTGAAGCCTAAACAATTCAATATACTCAATAGTCCGCAAAACGATCCAAATTTCATCTTCAAAAGATTTTCTCTAACTCCCATTTAAGTTATAATCCGTGCTCATATACCCAAAGGAAATCAACGAACTCTAAATTCAATAGCTAACCCCAGTTAGTCTCTCACGCATACATTTATTAACTTAATGATACTTAAGCTCAATGGTACTACCAAAATCATAAACCAATTAGCTAGCCTCATTCCAATAGATCCATTACCAAATCACAATATTCTTTAATTATGCCCAAATATTGATACTCAACTTTCTTCACATACCCTTGGTCCAAATCGCGAAACGCCACCAAGGAGAGATTTAGGACCATAGAACCACTATCTAACCAAAATTCAAAATGCCTTTAACATAGATCGAGAAATTGTTACTCTCCCAAAATGTACTTATTAGTCCTTTCTAACTTAACACGCTTACCACCATTATCGATTATAAATTCCACCATACACTCATTACCCATAACAATTCACGCATCCCTCCATACTAATCAATCCCGATGTACTCACAGAGATGTACTAAAAGTAAACAAAATCTCTTAACAAGAAACCCTCGGTTGAATCCTCAACTTTTACAACTCAACCGTTACAATATAGATATTGAGCTAATTATCCGTACTACAACCTTGTACCACAACAATGCAATTTAACCCCAAACTTATCCCCAAACACTAGGTACTATTCGGAAGAAAATGAAAATCTTACGAATGATAAATACACCCAACAAATTGACCGAAACTAAATACTCGGATTTCAATTAAGAAAAGATAGGTATAACTCTACCCAAAGGAACGGTCTCAAACAGTTTTAAGAAATTAGGAATGGAGAATATAACAATCCCCCTACAACAATAGACTAAAGCAATAGTAACATCAAAATCTTGTAATAGCAACATGGCTAATTTAGCAGGTGAGACATAACCATACTTAAGCACATCATAAGCACATAAGACTTCATCAGATACCCTAAACTCCTCCATAGGAGTAGACACCTACTACACATAAGTCAAAGACTCAGAAGAAATAAATGCAACTAAATGCACAGAAACACATAAATGCGATGATCCTAAAATGCACGCGCTCACTCTCACGACGCAAAATAATACCTCCTGAAATTATCCGTTACCTGGTGAGTGCTGATTGATCGCAATTACTCTACCCTAAACCTTAGGGTTCCCCGAAGCATCTCTCTTCTGACCCGGTGAAGTACTGGTTCCTGTTCCTGATGATTGAACCTTAAACCTCGGACAATCTTTTATGAAGTGACCCAGTTGACCACAATTGATACATTTTCCCTGCTTTTTCCAACACTTATCCTCCAAGTGGCCTTTCCTCTGACAGTAAGTGCAAAGCCACCTACCTTGTTTCCCTTGTTTCCCCAGAATAGTACCCGGATTCCCTAGCGCAGTTTGTTCCTTAAACTGACTAATGTGTCTACACGCCTCTCCAAGGGAAGAAGTCTCGAAATGACCATGTCTACACGCCTCTCCAAGGCATGACTCAAACCGAAGTGTTCGAGGTCCTCAAAGCAAAGGGTCAAGTCACACCCGTGCAAGGGTACCAACCCAAGACGGTCCACCCCAATCATGCTCACCACAAATATTGTGGCTACCACCAATATAGTGGCCACACCACCGAGGATTGCTTCGTTCTTCGCAATGTCATTCAAGATCTCATAGATAAGAAAGAATTTGTAGTGACTAATGGCGAACATGTCAATGTAATAGAGATAGAAGAACTCGAGGGGACCACCCATTCAATCCCAATTGTGAATGGGGGCCCCTATGTTATGAATAAACTTGACAGTTCTTGTTATGTTGTAACTTACGATGAGGTAATGAGGGAAGTACTAGAGAATAGGAAAACGAAGCAAGATGGGAACGTCAACATGCTAACTCGATCCGGTCGAGTCATAGCAAGCAACCCTTCCACTTCCGCACCGAGCTCCTCTTCTCAAAGGCCGCAAGCTCGTGACACTCCCGAAGATCCTCTACTTGTCAAACTCAAGAAAACTCAAGCCAACATCTCTATTTGGGACCTTATTGTATCCTCAAAGAAACACCGAGATTTTGTCATCCGCAATCTCGATGATACATCAGTTTCTCCCGATACTACTCCCGAGGACCTCACAGCAATGATCGGTCACATTCATTTTGGCAACGTCATCACCTTTGCCGATATGGACCTTCCACCATTTGGTTCCGACCACAACGAGGCTATTTACCTCAAGATACGAGCAAGGGGGAGGCCCGTCTCAAGAGTCTTAGTGGACGGTGGTTCCGCACTCAATCTCATGCCTGGCAGAATCATGGGCATACTGGGGCTTAAGGATTCCGATTTGAAGCCTTCTACTCAAGTAATCCGAGGTTATGACAGCACCGCCCGTACAGTCATGGGCATGATTGAAATAGACATTGAGTTTGGGAGCATGGTCATGTCCGTTCCATTCCAAGTGCTTGATATCCCGGCCTCGTTCAACTTACTTTTGGGTCGACCATGGATTCACAGTGCTAATGCCGTACCGTCAACTCTCCACCAATGTGTCAAGATCCGAAATGGTGATGAAATAGTGACCGTCATGGCTGAAAACGTCACTATCCACAGAAAAGGTGAGCCCGTCCACCAAGTTCAGCATGGTTTACCAGACTCCACTCTCTCCGGCGTCTCAATCAACGCCATTGACAAAGAAGGGGATAACGGATCATGGACCCCCAACAACCACAAAGTCCTCCGCATGATGAGGAATATGGACTACTTCCCTGGTTTAGGCCTAGGGAAATATCAACAAGGAATCCTACATCCTGTGCAAGTCCCATTTGTCAAGAACACCTTCGGTTTGGGGTACGAGCTTTCCAAAGAAGACTTGAAACAAGAGCAAGCAATCAAGAACGAAAGGGCCCGAGCTCGTAAAAAAGGCCGTCGTTATGAGGTCCCAAATCTAAGGCCTTACCGCAAGACGTTGAATGGCTATTTTGTCCGCCAAGGGGAAGACGTTCCGTACATGATCTTTCCTGAGCCATGGGTTAACAATAAGTGTGTCAAAAAGCCCGGTCTCGAAATCTTCTCCGATTGTGAGATCCAGAAATCCGAAAGGGAACCAACTCCCATGTCGCCCCGTGAATGGTGGGGAAGGAAGATGACTATAGAGTCCGAGACAGAAATCACCGTGGGGGAAGAACTAACAGATTTAGCCTCCATGTTCGAAGAGCTTGCCATAATGAATGAATGCCAAGTCAAAGCCATCCATGACACCGTCATCATGAACAAGGCTATCAGTGAGATCCCGCCAAGCTCCGAGCCGATCAACAATTGGTATTCAATGAAAGGGCCCGTGGTATCTGAGGAATTCTTAGTCCAAGAAATGGGTTGCATACCCCCACACAGCAACAAAGGAAGAGCGGCTCACACTTACTTTCGAGTCCGAGAGTGTCTTTAATACCCTCACCCAAGAGGATTTGGAGGCCATATCCGAGCGTGTGTTTCCTTTATTTGCTAATGAAAAATTTGATATTTCTGAGTACCCTGAGATTGCAAACATCATAAATGATGAATTAACTAATAATGAACTTAACGAACAAGTTAATAACGATTCAAATTATGATGAAATAGACCACGAAAACACAACATACTTAAATGAACTTGCTCAACAAGTCCGTAGTCGTGGTGAAAATGGTCCAAAGGCTGACGAAGAATTGCATGTTGTTAATCTGGGTACCGAAGAAGAACCAAGAGAGACTAAGATTGGAAGCTTCTTCAAGGGGAACGACATAGACAGATTGACTACACTACTATGGGAGTTCGTGGATGTGTTCGCATGGTCATACAAAGATATGCCGGGTTTGGACAGAAAGGTAGCGGTGCACAGGATTCCGATCAGAGGAGATGCCAAGCCGGTAAAGCAGAAGCTCAGAAAGATCAAGCTAGAATGGTCTCTGCAAGTCAAAGAAGAGATTGAGAAGCTCCTCAGTGTGGGTTTCATCAAGGTTATCAAGTATCCAACATGGTTAGCCAACATCGTGACAGTCAAAAAGGCAAATGGCAAGGTTCGAGTTTGTGTGGACTTCCGGGATTTGAACAAAGCTTCCCCAAAGGATGATTTTCCACTCCCTAATATCGACATGCTGGTCGACTCCACTGCTGCCTATGAGGTTCGCTCATTCGTGGATGGGTTCGCTGGGTACAATCAGATTCTCATGGCCGAAGAAGATCAACACAAGACAGCCTTCACAACACCGTGGGGTACCTTTTGCTACACAGTCATGCCATTTGGGTTAAGAAATGCTGGGCTTCCTACCAAAGAGCCGTGACAGACTTGTTCCACGATATGATTCACAAAGAAATCGAGGTCTATGTGGACGACATGATCATTCACTCCAAAGGTACCGATGGTCAACATTTAATCGATCTTCGCAAGTTCTTCGAAAGGCTTCGTCAATACAAGATGAGGCTCATCCCTGCAAAGTGCACGTTCGGGGTTATCCGAGGCAAAGTCCTTGGTTATATGGTCACTGAAAGGGGAATTGAAGTAGATCCCTCCAAAATCAAGGCAATCATTGACATGCCTCCTCCAAAGACGAAGAAAGAGATCAAAGGTTTCATGGGCAGATTGCAATACATCAGTCGGTTTGTGCACCAACTCACCTCCATGTGCGAGCCAACCTTCAAGCTACTCAAGAAGAATGTGGCTCTAGAATGGACCGACGCATGCCAAGAAGCCTTCGACCAAGTGAAGCATTACTTGACGTGCCCTCCTGTTCTAGTTCCGCCGCACAAGGAGAAACCTCTTTTGCTCTATCTCACTGTCAATGATGAAGCCCTAGGGGCTATGTTAGCACAAGAGCAACGAGAGTTCACAAAGGAGAACGCCATTTACTTTGTCAGTCGCCGATTCCAAGGAGGCGAAAAGAACTACTCTGTCTTAGAGAAGTCATGTGCAGCATTGGTTTGGGTTACTCAAAAGCTCAAACACTACATGGAAGCTTTTCCGATCAATCTAGTAGCAAAGGTGGACCCGCTCCGCTACATCTTCGAGAAGCCTTTCATGTCAACAAGAATAGCCGAATGGTACTTCATGCTCGCCGGCTATGATATCACTTACGTCACACTAAAATCCATCAGGGGGAAAGTGTTCAGTGACCAGCTTGCCGAATTCCCATGTGACGAAGTGAAGGGGGAAGACGTACAGTTCCCCGGCGAGCACTTAATTTGTACTGCAACTGAGGAAAATAAGTGGCAACTTTTTTTCGATGGCGCCGCCAATAAACACGGTTTTGGTATAGGGGTATTGCTTGTCGATCCAAAAGACATCTACACTCCCTGTCACGACCCGAAATCTAGGCTCTATTTTATTAGTAATAAATGATTATTTATTTATTTATTTGCTTATTTATTTATTTAAATTATTATTTATTTAAATATTTATGTGTGCAATCTACGTGTTATATTAATTTATGCCTAGCATTTTAATTGAGTCGTTTGGGTTAGTGTAGTATTGTTGGGTCTTAATTGTTAGTAGGGAGTGTAGTAATTGTGTGTAGTGTAGTGGAGGGGGCCTAAGTGTAAATCTTTTAAATCATTTCCCTACTCCCTCCCTACTCCTTCCCTTCTCCCTCATACACTCCACCCCCATTCTCCTCTCCCAGCAACTCCCTCTCTCTCTCCTCCATTTGGTAAGTTTTCTCTTCCTCTTCCTTCTCTCTTAATTTTCTTCATCTTCTCCTTGTTATCTCTCATTTCTTAAAACATGAATCATGTTTAGATCGGCGATAGGATCGTTGGAAGCCAAAAATATTTGAAATCCATCAACTTTGAGAAATCCGGGTAAGTTGCTTTTCCCCCTATTTTATGCTAGAAATGATACTCCATATTTATTTGATGTTATGGATGCTATTTATTGCATCTTGGGTTGATTTGGGAGTGATTGGCATTTTATTCAATTTTTGTGAAATTGGGTATTTGAATCTTGGGTTGGGTATCTAGATGTTGTTATTTAGCCCCTTTGCAAGTCTATAAGTTGTTTTGGTTCATAGTTGTGTATATTGTAAGCCTTGGTTCCAAGTATTTGTGAAATGGTGAAAGATTTGGGTTGGTTTGAGTTTTGGTTTAAAAATGGTAGAAACCCAGAATTTTGGCCGGAATTTGCCTTTTCGGGCAAGGAGGCGCGCGCACCCTCCCATAGGAGGCGCGCGCACCCTCTCCCCTGTTGTGAAATTTATTTCTCTCTTTGTCCAATCTTTCGAGGGCCATATCTTGTTCATCCGAACTCCGTTTTAGGCGTATAAATTATCGTTTTAAAGCTCTACTTAAGCTCTTCGATATGAGTGAGTAAATTTGGGTAGGTTCTCGAATTAGCTGGATCCTTTGTGGTATAACGTAATATGGGAATTATGTTATCACTGTTATGATTGTTGGAACACTTTAATTGCGTGTTGTTGGTTCATTCCACTTTCTTGGTGACTTCTTGGTATGGTTCCCTACTTTGGAACCTTAAGTTGTTTATTCATGCTAAATTATTATTACTTAGCATTTATTTGGAAGCCCAGCTGGCATATTTGTTGCATCGGGCGATGGGAAAGATTATAATGGCAAAGCCAAGTCCATTATAATGTTGACCATTGTTTTGCCCCCTTCTATACCCCTTTTTCAGATTGGCCTTGGAAAGGATAAGTTAGCTTCCTTTGTGAATGTATCTAGCTACCGGGCATGACTTTGTGTCATGGTCCTTGTCCTTTATGATACTTTTATGGTTATTGGTTCCGGTACCGGGGTTTTCTCTTTGGCTTTCATGCTATTATGAAGATGATGATTTGCTGATTATTGAAGCTGCGCAGCGATCCTTTATTTGGGTGTTCCGGTTTGGAAAACCTTGGTTATATCCTTTGTTATGTGTTTATTTCCGCTGCTATCTGTTAAGTGATAAATGCTATGTGCTATGTGATATTTATTATTGCTCATAGTATATTGCATCATAGCATGTCATGTAGTTGCATTAGTAACTTATTGAGATTATTCTCACCCCCTTTCTTTTTATCTTTGTTTTTCCTTAACCCCCCCCCCAGGTGCTAAGGATTAGTCTCGTTGATCACGAGAAAGAGGACGTCGAGTGTGGATACATTCTTTTGGGGAAAGTTGTATAGGTTGGTTTACATTATATAAATGTGTAACCTTTTTGGAATAGTTGTACCAAACAATGACGTCATTAAGATTTGTATATTTGTATTTTTGTTGGGCATAAACTTGTGGAAGTTTATGATAGTTGTAATTGGTTTTTATCAAACTTGGTTTTGTAAAACCTTGGATCACCTTTTGGTATCAAATGAAATTTTTAACTTCAGTAATTCATAGTTTTGGTTTTAAGTCGACGTCCAGATCGCGGTCTCGGGCCCGCGGGGTCCGGGGTCGCGACACTCCCATTGCCATCCGCCTAGAATTCGAAGCTACCAACAACATTGCCAAGTACGAAGCATGTATAGCGGGGCTCGAAGCAGCTCTCGACATAAACATCACAGAACTAGAAGTATTCGGCGACTCTTTGCTCCTTATCAATCAGCAATCGGGTAAATGGCGAACCCAAGACCCAACTCTCCAACAGTATGGTCAACACCTTGAAGAATTGGTTGAACAATTCCAAGAGATCACTTTCAACTACCTGCCAAGGGATAAAAATCGCTTCACCGATGCACTGGCCACTATAGCTTCATTAGTCGAAATGCCCAAAGGGAAAATGGTGAAGCCTTTCAAAATTGCCCGAAGGAACAGTCCGGCATATTGCATGAGTATCGAGATCAACGAGGTTCAAACAAACTCTCCGTGGTATTCGGATATCATGAATTTCTTCAAAGATGGCACTTATCCCGAGAATAGCAATAAGAAGTCTCAAGCAGCTCTGCAAAGGATAGTTGTACCAAACAATGACGTCATTAAGATTTGTATATTTGTATTTTTGTTGGGATAAACTTGTGGAAGTTTATGATAGTTGTAATTGGTTTTTATCAAACTTGGTTTTGTAAAACCTTGGATCATCACCTTTTGGTATCAAATGAAATTTTTAACTTCAGTATTTCATAGTTTTGGTTTTAGGTCGAAGTCCAGATCGCGGTCTCGGGCCCGCGGGGTCCGGGGTCGCGACAGTTGGTATCAGAGCTATGGCATTGGCTCTAAGTATAAGTCTAGGTGGATTATTATGACCTAGGTGGGTAGTAGTGTGCGGAGTGATTAACGATTGATGTTTTATGCAGGTACTTGTTTACAATGGTTCGTAGAAGGAGTGGTGAAGGTAGTACCGGTAATGCAAATCAGAATGATACAAGGGAAGAAGCACGTACTATGTTTCAGGGCATGTTTGAGGCGGCCATGAAGGCCATACATGATCAAGGTCCGAGGGTAGAACAAGCACCACCCCGCTATGGATTGGAGCAATTTCTGAAGTTGAAACCGGTTGAATTCAATGGGGAACCCGATGTTCGGAAAGCTGAGTTGTGGATTGAGTCGATGGAGAAGATTTATGAGGTATTTGGGTGTTCGGATGAGGACAAGGTCCGGTTCGCGGCTTATAAGCTTGTGGGAGCCGCCGAGCATTGGTGGAAGGGTGTTAAATCTAGTTGGGATGATACTCACACGGTGTATGCATGGGGGTTGTTTGTGCGCAAATTCAAGGAGCATTTCATTCCGGTTGTTGATCAAAACCGAAAGGAGATCGAGCTACTCAGCCTGGAGCAAGGTGTGTTGTCTATAGCACAATACTTGGCTAAGTTCATAGAATTAGCCCGGTATTGCGACTATTTGGTGAGGACCGAGGAACAAAAGGCTATGAGATTCATTCGGGGATTGAAGACCTCCATCCGTACTCAACTTATTGCTCAACGGATTGTGACTTTCCAAGATGCGGTGGACCGAGCCTACTTAATAGAGCAAGATATTGGGGAACATAAAAGGAAGACCGAGGTGGCCAACCCGGGTAAGCAAGGAGCACAAGGAAAACCTCATCACCGTTCTGACAACCGAGGTAACCCGGGAGCATCACTTCAGTTTAAGGGGCAAACCACACCGAGGAATCCGGGTACTACTCCGGGGATTCAGAATAGGAAGCCTTTTACCCTTTGTCAGAGGGTAGGCCATGCGGAGGATAGGTGTTGGAAAAAGCAAGGCAAGTGCACCAATTGTGGTGAAATGGGGCACTTTGCGAGAGAGTGCACGAGGTACCGAGGTCAGTCATCCGGGTCAGGGGTTGGTACGAATCAGGGTCAGAAAAGGGATGTCGCTGGGAAGCCCAAAGTTCAAGGGAAGGTTTATGCCATGAATCAACAACAAGCTACCGATGATCCATCCGTTATTGGAGGTATTTTTTCTGTGTCTAATGTGAGCGCACGAGCGTTAGTAGATCCAGGATATCTCATTCATACATTTCTGTGCAATTTGCTTCCATGTTAAATGCTGCATTCGAGTCTTTACCGTACGTGCTAGAGGTTTCGACCCCTATAGGAGAATGCTTGATTTCTGATCGAGTCTTTCGTGCTTGTGATGTGGTTATTTGTGGTCGTGTCCTTTGTGCGGATTTGGTAGTTCTTCCTATCCAAGACTTTGATGTCATTTTGGGTATGGATTGGTTGAGCAAGTTTCATGCTTCCGTTGATTGCCGTAAGAAAACTGTTACTTTTTCTATTCCCGATGTGCCTAAATTTGTGTTTGAGGCTAGTCCTCTGAGTAGAAAGGTTCGCTTAATTTCTTATTTGAAAGCGAGAAAATTATTGCATAGTGGGTGTGAGGGGTATTTGGCTAGTGTTCTTGATACTAGGAAGGAATCCCCTAGTTTTGATAGTGTTCGGGTAGTTCAGGAATTTCCCGATGTTTTCTCTACCGCGTATGATATGCCTCCCGATCATGAGATTGAGTTTTGTATAGATATTTTGCTGGGTACGGCTCCAATTTCGAAAGCACCTTATAGGTTAGCTCCCGCAGAGTTGAAGGAATTAAAGGTTCAGTTGTAAGAGTTGCAGGATCGAGGGTTTATCCGCCCTAGTATTTCCCCGTGGGGAGCACCGGTTTTGTTTGTGCGGAAGAAAGACGGTTCCTTGAGATTGTGCATCGATTACCGGAAGTTGAATCAGGTTACGGTGAAGAACAAGTATCCTCTACCGCACATTGATGATTTATTTGATCAGCTTCAAGGGTCCGTGGTTTTCTCTAAACTTGATTTGAGGAGTGGGTACCATCAGTTGAAGGTTCGATCGGAGGATATTCCGAAGACTGCCTTTTGCACTCGTTATGGTCATTATGAGTTCTTGGTTATGCCGTTTGGGTTGACTAACGCGCCGGCCGTGTTTATGGATTTGATGAACCGGGTTTTCCATCCCTATCTTGATTCGTTCGTGGTAGTCTTCATCGACGACATTCTTGTTTATTCAAAATCTCGAGAGGAGCATGAACGACATTTGAGGACAGTTTTATCCGTTCTCACGAGGGAAAAATTATTTGCGAAGTTCAGTAAATGCGAATTTTGGCTCGAGAAGGTTTCGTTTCTGGGTCATGTTATTTCGAAAGATGGTATTTCTGTGGATCCTTCAAAGATTGAAGCTATAGTGGATTGGAAGAGACCCGAATCAGTGACAGAGATTAGAAGCTTTCTTGGTTTAGCCGGGTATTACCGAAGATTTATTGAAGGGTTTTCGAGGATCGCTACTCCGATGACTCAGTTGACCCGGAAGAATGTCCCGTTTGTGTGGACCGAGAAATGTGACAAGAGTTTCGAGGAATTGAAGAAGAGGTTGACTACCGCACCGATCTTGACTTTGCCTAATGGGAGCGATGGCCTAGTGATTTACAGTGATGCTTCGAAAGAGGGTTTGGGTTGTGTGTTGATGCAGAACGGGAAAGTAATTGCGTATGCTTCGAGGAAGTTGACCCCTAGTGAGAAGAATTACCCGACTCATGATATGGAGTTAGCGGCTATTGTATTTGCGTTGCATAAGTGGAAGCATTACCTTTATGGGGCGAAGTTTGAAATTTTTACGGATCACAAGAGTTTGAAATACCTTTTCTCCCAGAAGGAATTAAATAACCGACAGCGCCGATGGATGGAATTGTTGAAGGATTATGATTGCACGATTTCTTATCACCCGGGAAAGGCGAATGTGGTAGCCGATGCGATTAGTAGAAAGTCTTATGTGGCTTCGATGATGGTTCGGGAGTGGAAAATGCTTGAGGATGTTCGAGATTGGTCTCCTCGTGAATCGAGACATGGGGCTATTTTTGCGAATATTAGGGTATCTCCGACCCTAATTCAGAGAATAAAGGAAGCACAGAAAGAAGATCCCGAGTTGGTGAAGATAATGAGTAAATTGAAGGAAAAGAATTTCGAGGATTTTTCATTGAGCACGAGTGGAGTTTTGACTTTCCATGGTCGTTTATGTGTTCCGGATGTTGATGGAATTAAACAGAGAGTTCTTGATGAGGGTCACAAATCGAGGTATACTATTCATCCGGGTAGTACGAAGATGTATCAGGATTTGAAGCAACAATTTTGGTGGATTAATATGAAAAGGGAAATAGCCGAGTATGTATCGAGGTGTTTAACTTGCCAGCAGGTCAAAGCCGAGCATCAGAGACCCGCGGGATTACTTCAGCCGTTAAAGATTCCCGAGTGGAAATGGGAGCATGTGACTATGGATTTCGTTACGGGACTGCCTCGTACCCGTAGGAAGTATGACAGTGTTTGGGTAATAGTGGATAGATTGACCAAGAGTGCCCATTTCTTACCTATTGACATCAGATATTCGATGGAGAAGCTTGCGACCCTTTACATTGATGAGGTTGTTAGATTGCATGGAGTTCCGGTTAGCATTGTGTCAGATCGAGACCCGAGGTTTACTTCTAGATTCTGGAAGGCGTTTCAGGAAGCTTTAGGTACAGATTTGCGATTTAGTACAGCTTTTCATCCCCAGACCGACGGTCAATCCGAGAGGACTATTCAGATTCTTGAGGATATGTTGCGAGCTTGTGCGATAGAATTCTCTGATTCTTGGGATTCGCCCCTACCGTTAGTGGAGTTCTCTTACAACAATAGTTATCAGGCTAGTATCGAGATGGCACCGTATGAGGCTTTGTATGGAAGGAAGTGTAGATCGCCTATTTGTTGGGATGAGGTTGGTAAAGCGAAGATCGTGGGTATTGATTTGCTTTGGGATTCAGTTGACAAAGTCAAAGTTATCCGGGATAGATTGAAGACAGCCCAGAGTCGACATAAGAGCTATGCAGACAACAGAAGGCAAGATCTTAGTTTTCAGACCGGTGATTTTGTGTTCTTGAAAGTGTCTCCGAAGGTGGGTATTCGTAGGTTTGGGAAGAAAGGCAAATTGGCTCCAAGGTTTATTGGTCCGTTTGAGATTTTGGGAAAGGTTGGGCTTCTAGCGTACCGACTTGCGTTACCGCCATCTTTAGACCGGTTGCACAACGTGTTCCACGTTTCTATGCTTCGGAAGTACGTTCATGATCCATCTCACGTGTTACCAAGGATACCGGAGGATATTGAGCCCGATATGACTTATGAGGAACGACCGGTTCGGATCCTAGATTCTAAAGTCCAAGAGTTGAGGAGCAAAAGCATTCCATTGGTTAGAGTTCTTTGGAGGAATCATAATATCGAGGAGTCGACGTGGGAGCTTCGTGATGATATCGAGAGGAAATTTCCGTGGCTTTTTGTTTAAGGTGAGTCTCGTTAAAATTCGGGTCGAATTTTCTTTAAGGGGGAGTGAATGTCACGAACCGAAATCTAGGCTCTATTTTATTAGTAATAAATGATTATTTATTTATTTATTTGCTTATTTATTTATTTAAATTATTATTTATTTAAATATTTATGTGTGCAATCTACGTGTTATATTAATTTATGCCTAGCATTTTAATTGAGTCGTTTGGGTTAGTGTAGTATTGTTGGGTCTTAATTGTTAGTAGAGAGTGTAGTAATTGTGTGTAGTGTAGTGGAGGGGGCCTAAGTGTAAATCTTTTAAATCATTTCCCTACTCCCTCTCTACTCCTTCCCTTCTCCCTCATACACTCCACCCCCATTCTCCTCTCCCAGCAACTCCCTCTCTCTCTCCTCCATTTGGTAAGTTTTCTCTTCCTCTTCCTTCTCTCTTAATTTTCTTCATCTTCTCCTTGTTATCTCTCATTTCTTAAAACATGAATCATGTTTAGATCGGTGATAGGATCGTTGGAAGCCAAAAATATTTGAAATCCATCAACTTTGAGAAATCCGGGTAAGTTGCTTTTCCCCCTATTTTATGCTAGAAATGATACTCCATATTTATTTGATGTTATGGATGCTATTTATTGCATCTTGGGTTGATTTGGGAGTGATTGGCATTTTATTCAATTTTTGTGAAATTGGGTATTTGAATCTTGGGTTGGGTATCTAGATGTTGTTATTTAGCCCCTTTGCAAGTCTATAAGTTGTTTTGGTTCATAGTTGTGTATATTGTAAGCCTTGGTTCCAAGTATTTGTAAAATGGTGAAAGATTTGGGTTGGTTTGAGTTTTGGTTTAAAAATGGTAGAAACCCAGAATTTTGGCCGGAATTTGCCTTTCCGGGCAAGGAGGCGCGCGCACCCTCCCATAGGAGGCGCGCGTACCCTTAGGCCTCTCTTGAACAAAAACCTTCTGTCCATTGGAGGCGCGCGCACCCTCCCATAGGAGGCGCGCACACCCTCTCCTCCACCAAACTTGATCTTCCAACTGATCTAGGAGGCGCGCGCACCCTCTCCCCTGTTGTGAAATTTATTTCTCTCTTTGTCCAATCTTTCGAGGGCCATATCTTGTTCATCCGAACTCCGTTTTAGGGGTATAAATTACCGTTTTAAAGCTCTCCTTAAGCTCTTCGATATGAGTGAGTAAATTTGGGTAGGTTCTCGAATTAGCTGGATCCTTTGTGGTCAAACGTAATATGGGAATTGTGTTATCACTGTTATGATTGTTGGAACACTTTAAATGCGTGTTGTTGGTTTATTCCACTTTCTTGGTGACTTCTTGGTATGGTTCCCTACTTTGGAACCTTAAGTTGTTTATTCATGCTAAATTATTATTACTTAGCATTTATTTGGAAGCCCAGCTGGCATATTTGTTGCATCGGGCGATGGGAAAGATTATAATGGCAAAGCCAAGTCCATTATAATGTTGACCATTGTTTTGCCCCCTTCTATACCCCTTTTTCAGATTGGCCTTGGAAAGGATAAGTTAGCTTCCTTTGTGAATGTATCTAGCTACCGGGCATGACTTTGTGTCATGGTCCTTGTCCTTTGTGAAACTTTTATAGTTATTGGTTCCGGTACCGGGGTTTTCTCTTCGGCTTTCATGCTATTATAAAGATGATGATTTGCTGATTATTGAAGCTGCGCAGCGATCCTTTATTTGGGTATTCCGGTTTGGAAAACCTTGGCTATATCCTTTGTTATGTGTTTATTTCCGCTGCTATCTGTTAAGTGATAAATGCTATGTGCTATGTGATATTTATTATTGCTTATAGTATATTGCATCATAGCATGTCATGTAGTTGCATTAGTAACTTATTGAGATTATTCTCACCCCCTTTCTTTTTATCTTTGTTTTTCCTTAACCCCCCCAGGTGCTAAGGATTAGTCTCGCTGATCACGAGAAAGAGGACGTCGAGTGTGGATACATTCTTTTGGGGAAAGTTTTATAGGTTGGTTTACATTATATAAATATGTAACCTTTTTGGGATAAAAATCGCTTCACCGATGCACTGGCCACTATAGCTTCATTAGTCGAAATGCCCAAAGGGAAAATGGTGAAGCCTTTCAAAATTGCCCGAAGGAACAGTCCGGCATATTGCATGAGTACCGAGATCAACGAGGTTCAAACAAACTCTCCGTGGTATTCGGATATCATGAATTTCTTCAAAGATGGCACTTATCCCGAGAATAGCAATAAGAAGTCTCAAGCAGCTCTGCAAAGGCTAGCCTCTCGGTACGTACTGATTGGGGACCGAGTCTATAAAAGGCACCACGACGGGATCAATCTCTTATGCGCCAATGAGGCCGAAGCTCAAGAGATAATGTATGAAGTGCACGAAGGAGAATGTGGACCCCACATGAATGGGTTTATGCTAGTCAAGAAGATACTTCGCATTGGTTACTATTGGAGCACTATGGAACGAGACTGTATCGAGAAAGTCAATAGGTGTGCCAAGTGCCAATTCCACGCTAATCTTCAACATGCTCCACCCTCGCAACTTTACAACATGGTCACACCTTGGCCTTTCTCTTGTTGGGGGATAGACATCATCGGTAAAGTTCATCCTGCCGGGAGCAATGGGCAGTCAATCGTCCTAGTGGCAGTCGACTACTTCACAAAGTGGGTCGAAGCACAAGCCTATCGGACCCTCAACGCCAAGAAAGTGGCCGAATTTGTAAAGAATAATATCATGTGCCGATACGGCGTGCCCCATGAAATCATTTCCGACAACGGCTCTCACTTTGAGAAGGAAATGGATGCACTTTCGGTAGAATACAAGATCACCAAGCACAAGTCATCTCCTTACCGTCCCTAAGCAAATGGCGCGGTCGAAGCAGCAAATAAAACCATCGAGACCATCGTCAAGAAAATGGCCTCAACAGGAAGGGATTGGCCCGAGAAGCTACCATTAGCATTGTGGGGCTACCGCACATCAATACGGTCCGCAACAGGAGAAACTCCTTATGCATTAGTCTATGGTTCTGAAGCCGTACTCCCTATCGAACTTGAAGTCCCATCTCTACGGGTCCTCCTCGAGAATCAAGTCAACGAGGTCAACTGGATGCAAAGTCGATATGAACAGCTAGCCTTACTCGACGAGAAAAGGTTAAGAGCACTCGAACGCACGAGGGCATATCAGCAAAGGATGGCAAGAGCTTTCAACAAAAAGGTGAAGCCTCGAAACATCAATGTGGGAGATTTGGTCTTAAGACAACATCCTCCTAATGCCATGAATCCCCTGGGGAAATGGGGACCCCGATGGATCGGTCCGTACGTGGTAAAAAAGATACTAAGCGGCGGTGCAGTCCGGCTTGTGGATTTAGATGGCGACCAGCTGCCAAAGGAGATTAACCTCGACAAACTCAAGAGGTTCTATGCTTAATAAACAAAGACCATAAAAAAAAAAAAAAAAAAAAAAAAAAAAAATCGCTCGCTAGGTTAAAAACCCGCAAGGGCGGCCTAGGCAAAAATTAGAGCACGTGCAAAAAAGAAGCCTGCTAGATTGAAAACCCGAAAGGGCGGTCTAGGCAAAAAAACAGGGTGCACAAAAAAAAATGGTCTTTGTTTGTTTGAACTACGGAGACCTGAGCCTCCCAACTAGAGGAACGTAGGCAACCTTCGGGTGCGGTCTAAAACATATCAAAAATACCCAATTCACTTCAAATAACAAGATGCAATTCTTATTCATTCAATGAATTATTCAAACCATTACAACGGATTTATTGAGAAACAAAAGACATCAAAATATTAAATCCTAAAACAAAGTGGTCTAATTGCAATCTCTTTGGGTACTAAGAAAAATCCAATTTTCTCTTAGCCTTCAAAGGACCACCCGATCGTCTCTCAATCCTATTCTTCTTGGATAGCGGAGGAGCACTAATACGCACCGAAACCTTTTGTGTTGCGGCACGTCTCGTAGCATAAAAGTCGTCCAAATGAGTACCGAAAGGGTCAGCAAGAATGTTACTCGAATCAGCAGCAGCCTCCCTATATCTCAAAGCGCTGCTAGGCTCAAAACCCTTTCCCAACAACTTGGTACGAAGCACGTCGACCCAAGTGATGCCACGATAAAGGGTGCCAAACAAATAATCCAAGTAGATCTCGGGAAGGAAGACACTCCCCGGATGCAGAGAAGCAAAAGCCCAGCGGTCGCGATCATCTCCCCAAGCCGACTGAAGCTCACTCGAGAAGTCAGGACCCATGTAAGCAACTGGACGAAGCATTCCGTCCCTCGGAAAAGGAATTGTCTGTTGGCGACCGAACTGCCGCAGAACCCGCTCTGGCTGGTAAAATGAAGAATCTCTTAAGCCGGGTACAACCACGTGCTGAAAACCAAGAGTCCATTCCACAAATGGACGAAGACCCCAAGAAGGAGGGCACCACTCAATCTCGACGGTTATCCGAGAGGCAAAGAATTTCTTCCAACCATCTTCAGATAAATCCCGGATCAATAACTTCCTCCTATGAACAGCAAAAGGAGACAAATCACCATCCGGGGAATAAATCTTGAAGTGTTCTCCGAGCCATATGGTCAAGAGCAAAGGGCTTCCCTGACACATCTTGTCACGCCCCGGAAATCTCAAAAATCCATAATTATAAAATTTACAAAATATACATCTCCGAAATGCTAAATACCAAACCAGGCGCGTGAATTCTACTATAAACCAATACCAACAAACAATACCTCAACGAGATTATAACTCGGAGACCAAAAACAAACGCGGAAGCAAGAACAACTATTAATAAAATAAATTCCCAAAGGACAACAGTATATACAACCCTGGACGAACCCGACCTTTCAACCATATACAAAGAGGCTCTGAAGAGAAACTACCCCAAAGGCGATCAACCTGCTCAGAAGACTCCCGATACCACGGACCTCAAAGATACCACTTGCTTTCCTGGGGGGGGGGGGTTAAGGAAAAACAATTTGAAATAAGAACGGGGTGAGATAAAATCTCAGTAAGCTACTAAATGCATCTACATGGCATAATATCATGCAAATCAACGATATAACTGAACAAGTAAATCACATAACAACAAATGAGAAAGCTCCCTATCGCCAACTGTCCCATACCAGTTGGAAATAACGACTAACTCATCATGCAGCACATAAGACTGAAGTAAACACGTAACAAAGGATACTGAGCCAAGGTTTCACCAAACTGATAGAACAATCGCTGCGCAGCTTCAACCGATCAACCAATCAACAATAGCAGCATAACAACTGAAGAGAACCCCGGTCAGAACCGACCAATCAATCAATCAACCCATCAAACCATCTTCATAGAAGCATAAAAGCTGAAGAGAATACCCCCGGTACCGGAACAATAACCATAAAAGTGTCACAAAGGACAAGAGCTATGCCACAAAGTCATGCTTGGTAGCTAGATACATTCACAAAGGAAGCTAACTTATCTCTTCCAAGGCTAATCTGGAAAAGGGGTATAGTAAGGGCAAACAATGGTCAACATTATAATGGACTTGGCTTTGCCATTATAATCTCTCCCATCGCCCGATGCAACAAATAAGCCAGCTGAGCTTTCAATTAAATGCTAGGTAATAAATACTAGCTCGATAAACAACCAAAGATTCCAAAGTAGGGAACCATACCAAATAATCACCATAAAGATGCAACGGTTACTCATGAAGAGTTTAACAACAACGATAACAAGAGTTTCTCATGAAGAGCACAACAACGATAAACAGAATTTCTCATAAAGAGCACAACAACGATAAACAGAATTGCTCATAAGGAGCTCAACAACAATGATTATTAGAACACGATAATTCCATAATGAGGAACCATACCAGATACATTCCAAAGATGATACCCACAAGTTACTCATGAGGAACACAACCCAAACGGTCGCTCACAAATAGTACAACGACTATAACCCAAAATTATCCTAAACGTTTACTCAAAAAGATGTACTAGGACCATGAACTCAACCATCTCATCACACCTAGAATTCCAAAGTAGGAAATCAGAATGAATACACCTTAAGGTTAATCAAACCGTAAGTACCCAATCACAAATTCACGTCTTACATCTATTCATCAACGAACCAATTCTTAACACCCGAACGAACCCAAAAGGTTATAACTATTAGTACATGATCACAACCGGACCAAACCCTACACTTTGGTGTTCAATAACAACCCTCTAAGTACTATAGGATATCGCCTAAAACCTAGACCAAGTCTTATCCTAAAGATGATTTCGATCAATAAAATAACTTTCAATTAAAGAGTCTCAAAGTATGAAATCCTCACTTATCACAAAGATGATCACAACAACTCAACAAAGTCACTCAATTGGATTTGTAGAACTTGATCACAATGGATCGATACAACTCCTCTTAACCTCAAACACCCATTAAAATATCAAAGTATAAAACTTAGAACTTAACTAAACAATCAATCCCATCTTGTATTACTCGAAGAGATCTTCGCAACAATAGTTTACACGCTTAAAACGGAGTCCGGACGAAGAAGTTATGGCCTCCGGAAGATCGACCTAAATTCTGGAAAAAGTGGGCGGGCGCCCAGAATTGAGTGTGCGGTCGCCCGGAACGCTGTTGCCAAGCTAAATGAGGCTGATTTAGTGGGAGGTCGCCCAAAACTAAGTGGGCGACCGTCCAGACCCCAAAATTCACCCGAATTTCACTCCTTTTGTCCTAAATCCTGATATAACAACCCTTATACCTCCCCACCATTGTGGAGCTCGACCCAAACCAATTCTAACTCCATTAAAACCCCATTTAACTCCAAATATATCAACCAACACATAACTCATCATCCCAATCCAACAATCCATCACCTAATCTTCACAAATCACTTCAAGAACAACAATTTTTTCCATGGCTTCCATAATCAATTCGATTGGAACAATCACGAACACATCATAAGATGCCCAAACATTCTCAAACAATACTTGATCAAATTCCATAACACCATTGTTCACAAAAGAACCAATCTCAAGCACTAAAGTGTTCCACGGTATTAACTTAAGTTAACTAGAATGGTACCCCGAGCCCAGACAAAGCTGACTTCGAAAAACAATAAAAAATAAAGACCTTCAGTTAAGCCAACGTGGGCGGTCGCCCAAATCCCCCATGGGCGGTCGCCCAAAATCATAGCTTAACACCAAAACCAACTGACCGAGTGGGCGGTCGCCCAAGACCCCTCTTCTGCCGGAAATCGGCAAAAATGGCTGAATTCTTACCCATTTCTTCCCATTTCACAACTCAACCAAAATCTAACACTTCTAACTAGCATACTAAGGTACTAGAACACCATCTAAGCTTAAAAAAGGCTTATATAACAACATCTACACACAAATCCAAGAAATGATTCAACCTTCATAAAAATCACAAAAGATGAACAAAATATAAATCATCTCTAAATTCAACCAAAAAGCAAAATGTAGTCATCATAGCATTATATGAACTTAGAATGAACATTTTTAGCATAAAAGGGGGAAAAGCAACTTACCCGGATTTTCTCAAAGTTGACAGAATTCGAATATTCTTAGCCCTCTACGATCCTATCGACGATCTAAACAAGTTTCATGTTTTAAGAAATGAGAAATAATGAGAGGAAGAGGAAGAAAACGAAGAGAGAAGGTAGAGAAGAAAAACTTACCCAAATTCCATGGAAAGAGAGAGAGAGTTGCTGGGAGAGAGAGATGAGAAATGAGGTGAGGGTGAAAGAGTGAGGGTGGTGAGGGAGGGTGTAGGGAGAATTATTTGAAACATTACTCTTAGACCCCTCCCCTACTACTACCCTTTACCAATAAACTCCCCACTAACAATTAAGACTCAACACTTCTACACTAGCACAAATGTCCCACATAAAATGCTAGGCAAAAATTATTATGAAACACAAAATGCACACATAATTATTTAAATAAATAAATAATTTAAATAAATAAATAAGCCATAAATAAATAATTAAATATTTATTTCTAAGAAAATAGGGGCAGGTTTTCGGGTCGTTACAATCTACCCTCCTTAAAAAGAATTCGCCCACGAATTCACTCATCAAAATCACAATGCGCGGTCATAATAAGGCGACAAAATATCAATTCGTATAAAGCACTCATAACCTCTATCAAGTACCAATTAAATATTTCATACATCGTCCCCACGACTCAAATAAACCAACATTTTTGAACACATACGCATCTCAAGCATATTCATATCAAACATCCTAAAGTCAACTTCCTCTTTCATCCGGAATTTCAAATTCTCAAGACTATCACTAGATCACCAATTCTGAGACATAGCTGATTTGATCCTAATTAGCATTACGATCTCAATCAACCCTTAAATCGCCAACATCCATAAGTTCTACTTTTCCGGTTCATCCGTACGCATTGACGATCTAGACATCATCCCAAGTAATCATACTACTACCCGATCAAATAAGAGAAGGAATAGGGCTAACAATTATTGTCACCCAATGACTCAATGATATACTCAAAAATTTACCGTCATCAACTATCCGATCAAATGAGATTCCCCTACCACACTCACTTCCTCATGAGATAAAACATAATACAGTCAAAATCTTTGAATTTCTCAAACTACTTGCATTACCTCATACTTAGTTTTCTAAGGAAATATCCAGAAATTCAAAACATTAAGCCATCTCGAGCTTACTCAACTTCTTAAACTATGAAAAGCTAAAGAAATTTCTCATCCTCCAAATGTTCACCGCATGACTGTATCTCTAAGGATTACCATTAAAGTAGCAACTGTAACGATCCGAAATTTTCACAATCTTTGTTTCAATAAATAGTAATATATTACAACTTACAACTCTAAAAGATATTACAAAGGATCACTAATAACCCGAAATATTCAATAAACTGCTCCGTCCCAATACAAAATCATAGCACCCTTTAATATGCCCAAGTATCTATACTCAACTTCCTTTACAAATTCTTAATCCAAACGAGGGCGCCACCAAGAAAAGATTCAGAACCATGTGACAACTGTTCACTAAAACCCAAAAACGCCTTTAATATTGTTCGAGAATTTCTTACTTTCTCAAAATATGTGTAGTCCTTTAAACTGAACGCGCTTACTATCATTAATGATTATAACTTCCACAATATACTCATAACTCGTATTTCTTTAACTCAATTCCAGTCATGTATTAAAATGATCCCAAAAGTATCATAACTCAACTTCTTATTATGACCCGTAATAAATTAAGTATTTCCTCATACTAAACAATTCCGATGCATTCACGTAGATGTACTAAAAGTAAAGAAAAAATCTCCTATCAAGAAATTCTCAAATTGAATCTTTAACTCTTTTAACCCAATCGATACTATATGTTCACTGATTCACCTATCAGTGTTGTAGCTTATCTTAACTCATCAAATAACCCAAGTTCTCTATCGGTCAAGCGACATCTTGCACCCAATATGAATTATGCCCAAGACTCAACATTAGTATTGCCAACTGAATAAGCTAAATTCCCTGCACAACCTTATAATAAAGATTTTCTGATTTTCAATATAGAACCTGAACATTATATATACTTAGTATGCTCCTAAACAAGTCAAACACACTAATATAGAATTATTCCCCACCTGTCGATGGCACCCAAGAAATTTGAGACACCTTGAAAGTTGGGCCATACTACTTAACTCGTCAATATTCTGTATAGGTGACATAACCAATTCACCTTACCTCAATCAGTAGAAATCACGAAATTTCATACTCGAGAATACACCTCAACATGAATCACTTAATAAGAACAAACATACGAACATAGCACAAGACATTTCCACTTTACGAGATAGGTACGTCCAAGCCTTCAAAACTCGCACTCTCGATTCCCAAGCCAACTAACCCCAATGGAACCAACACTATTGACACCAATCCTATACTTGATATACCACAAGAGAAGAAACACTCGACGTCAATACCACAACTCATAACTCCACCAACTTCTACCTTAACCTTATCTTCCAAGAAAACTTAGTTTCTAAACCGCTCAAAGTTATAACACCCAAGTATTGAAACCTATTCAATATCAGAGTTCTTATTCTCTTTCAAGGTCTAAAACCATTGCTATGATACCAACTGTCACGCCCCGGAAATCTCAAAAATCCATAATTATAAAATTTACAAAATATACATCTCCGAAATGCTAAATACCAAACCAGGCGCGTGAATTCTACTATAAACCAATACCAACAAACAATACCTCAACGAGATTATAACTCGGAGACCAGAAACAAACGCGGAAGCAAGAACAACTATTAATAAAATAAATTCCCAAAGGACAACAGTATATACAACCCTGAACGAACCCAACCTTTCAACCATATACAAAGAGGCTCTGAAGAGCAACTACCCCAAAGGCGATCAACCTGCTCAGAAGACTCCCGATACCACGGACCTCAAACGATACCACTTGCTTTCCTGGGGGGGGGGGGGTTAAGGAAAAAAATTTGAAACAAGAACGGGGTGAGATAAAATCTCAGTAAGTTACTAAATGCATCTACATGGCATAATATCATGCAAATCAACGATATAACTGAACAAGTAAATCACATAACAACAAATGAGAAAGCTCCCTATCGCCAACTGTCCCATACCAGTTGGAAATAACGACTAACTCATCATGCAGCACATAAGACTGAAGTAAACACGTAACAAAAGGATACTGAGCCAAGGTTTCACCAAACTGATAGAACAATCGCTGCGCAGCTTCAACCGATCAACCAATCAACAATAGCAGCATAACAACTGAAGAGAACCCCGGTCAGAACCGACCAATCAATCAACCCATCAAACCATCTTCATAGTAGCATAAAAGCTGAAGAGAATACCCCCGGTACCGGAACAATAACCATAAGAGTGTCACAAAGGACAAGAGCCATGCCACAAAGTCATGCTCGGTAGCTAGATACATTCACAAAGGAAGCTAACTTATCTCTTCCAAGGCCAATCTGGAAAAGGGGTATAGTAAGGGCAAACAATGGTCAACATTATAATGGATTTGGCTTTGCCATTATAATCTCTCCCATCGCCCGATGCAACAAATAAGCCAGCTGGGCTTTCAATTAAATGCTAGGTAATAAATACTAGCTCGATAAACAACCAAAGATTCCAAAGTAGGGAACCATACCAAATAATCACCATAAAGATGCAACGGTTACTCATGAAGAGTTTAACAACAACGATAACAAGAGTTTCTCATGAAGAGCACAACAACGATAAACAGAATTTCTCATAAAGAGCACAACAACGATAAACAGAATTGCTCATAAGGAGCTCAACAACAATGATTATTAGAACACGATAATTCCATAATGAGGAACCATACCAGATACATTCCAAAGATGATACCCACAAGTTACTCATGAGGAACACAACCCAAACGGTCGCTCACAAATAGTACAACGACTATAACCCAAAATTATCCTAAACGTTTACTCATAAAGATGTACTAGGACCATGAACTCAACCATCTCATCACACCTAGAATGAATACACCTTAAGGTTAATCAAACCGTAAGTACCCAATCACCAATTCACGTCTTACATCTATTCATCAACGAACCAATTCTTAACACCCGAACGAACCCAAAAGGTTACAACTATTAGTACATGATCACAACCGGACCAAACCCTACACTTTGGTGTTCAATAACAACCCTCTAAGTACTATAGGATATCGCCTAAAACCTAGAACAAGTCTTATCCTAAAGATGATTTCGATCAATAAAATAACTTTCAATTAAAGGGTCTCAAAGTATGAAATCCTCACTTATCACAAAGATGATCACAACAACTCAACAAAGTCACTCAATTGGATTTGTAGAACTTGATCACAATGGATCGATACAACTCCTCTTAACCTCAAACACCCATTAAAATCCCAAAGTATAAAACTTAGAACTTAACTAAACAATCTATCCCATCTTGTATTACTCGAAGAGAGCTTCGCAACGATAGTTTACAAGCTTAAAACGGAGTTCGGACGAAGAAGTTATGGCCTCCGGAAGATCGACCTAAATTCTGGAAAAAGTGGGCGGGCGCCCAGAATTGAGTGTGCGACCGCCCAGACCCCAAAATACACCCGAATTTCACTCCTTTTGTCCTAAATCCTGATATAACAACCCTTATACCTCCCCACCATTGTGGAGCTCGACCCAAACCAATTCTAACTCCATTAAAACCCCATTTAACTCCAAATATATCAAACAACACATAACTCCTCATCCCAATCCAACAATCCATCACCTAATCTTCACAAATCACTTAAAAAATAAAGACCTTCAGTTCAGCCAACGTGGGCGGTCGCCCAAAGCCCCCATTGGCGGTCGCCCAAAATCATAGCTTAACACCAAAACCAACTGACCGAGTGGGCGGTCGCCCAACCCAAAAGTGGGCGGTCGCCCAAGACCCCTGTTCTGCCGGAAATCGGCAAAAATGGCTGAATTCTTACCCATTTCTTCCCATTTCACAACTCAACCAAAATCTAACACTTCTAACTAGTATACTAAGGTACTAGAACACCATCTAAGCTTAAAAAAGGCTTATATAACAACATCTACACACAAATCCAAGAAATGATTCAACCTTCATAAAAATCACAAAAGATGAACAAAATATAAATCATCTCTAAATTCAACCAAAAAGCAAAATGTAGTCATCATAGCATTATATGAACTTAGAATGAACATTTTTAGCATAAAAGGGGGAAAAGCAACTTACCCGGATTTTCTCAAAGTTGACAGAATTCGAATATTCTTAGCCCTCTACGATCCTATCGACGATCTAAACAAGTTTCATGTTTTAAGAAATGAGAAATAATGAGAGGAAGAGGAAGAAAACGAAGAGAGAAGGTAGAGAAGAAAAACTTACCCAAATTCCATGGAAAGAGAGAGAGAGTTGCTGGGAGAGAGAGATGAGAAATGAGGTGAGGGTGAAAGAGTGAGGGTGGTGAGGGAGGGTGTAGGGAGAATTATTTGAAACATTACTCTTAGACCCCTCCCCTACTACTACCCTTTACCAATAAACTCCCCACTAACAATTAAGACTCAACACTTCTACACTAGCACAAATGGCCCACATAAAATGCTAGGCAAAAATTATTATGAAACACAAAATGCACACATAATTATTTAAATAAATAAATAATTTAAATAAATAAATAAGCCATAAATAAATAATTAAATATTTATTTCTAAGAAAATAGGGGCGGGTTTTCGGGTCGTTGCACATCTTGCCCGTCCTATGTAACTCATCAAGGCCGTGCAACGTCTCCCCTACAATAAGAGGGATTATACTAAATTGTTGCTCCTTGGCTTGCAAAATAATCTCAGCCAACTGCACATCCGCAGTCCCGAAAGGTGTAACAAACAGTACTTCACTAAAGAGACAAGCGGCCATGACATTCCTTTTGAAAGATTGAACCACCGGATCCTCCGAGTGTAAACTAAAGAACATCGGCAGCTCAGTTATGTCAATCACAGTACCGTGCAACATCCTCCTCATGTCCTCAACAGGGAGATTCAGTGACTCAACCCAAGAGTCAATGGCACCACGGTGATATTTAGGGACGGCAATCCGACCGGCCAAAGGCATACCAAGGATGGCCCCGAAATCATCAACAGTCGGCACCATTTCATTAGCTAAAAAATTGAGAGTATGGCTGTCGCAATCCCAGAAAGCCGCGGCAGCTCTCAACAAATCCCAATCCGGCTTCGTCCGCAAAGTGAAAAGAACTCGGAACCCGAAGTCTTTAATGAAGGCCTTCTTGGGATGGGTCTTGAAAGAATACACAAAAGTGCCCAAGTCCTTTTCATACCCACTAATAACCTTGGCATCAAGAACAAAAGAATTGGAAGCCATGGAAAATGTTGATCACAAACAAAGTTGAGCAATAATATGATGTTCAAAAATGGCAGAAAGGAGCTGTGAGAATCAAGTGGTCGAACAGAAGATGATATTATAGCTGTTGGGGATTCTTTTGGCCAGCAAATGTCAAGCCCGGAATTCCGCCTCCCAGACGCGCTCGCCACCCGCCAGCGATCTGGAATGCGCGCGCGTCCCAAACCTACAAAGGAAAGCGCGCGCCTCCCAAGTCTAAATCACTTCAAGAAAAGGTCTTGTCAGAGATCTCTAGCTCAAATCAAGGCACAACCCCTATCATCGGACACCCAGTTGGGCACACATTCTTCTGGTCCGCCCTTAAGGCATGTCAAAAATTGAAAGTAGGATAGAAACTCCCACTCAAAAGTAGGTTGTCCTCCCACGGATTCCAAACTCCCTAAGTTCTATCACGGGTGGCATACCCCCCTCAAGGGTCAATCTCAACATTTCATCCCCAAGAGGAACATTTTATGGTCGCGGTCAACTGTGCCCGAACCCCACAATTCAAAAAGTCAGGTGTAACTCCAAGTGGCACGAGACTCCAAAGCAATAACTCATCAATGAATCTCATTAACAGATTCGACAACAAAGGTTCACTAACGGCCTCGAAGGTTCACTAACGGCCTCATCAACGGATTTCACTAACAGATTTGTCAACAAAGGTTCACTAACGGCCTCTTCAAAGGTTCACTAACGGCCTCTTCAAAGGTTCACTAACGGCCTCATCAACGGATTTCACTAACGGATTCGTCTTCAAAGGTTCACTAACGGCCTCATCAACGGATTCCACTAACGGATTCGTCCTCAAAGGTTCACTAACGGCCTCCTCAAAGGTTCACTAACGGCCTCTCCAAAGGTTCACCAACGGCCTCATCAACGAATTTTACTAACGGATTCGTCCTCAAAGGTTCACTAACGGCCTCTTCAAAGGTTCACTAACGACCTCTCCAAAGGTTCACTAACGGCCTCATCAGCGAATTTCACTAACGGATTCCTCCTCAAAAGTTCACCAACGGCCTCCTCAAAGGTTCACTAACAGCCTCATTCAACATATTCAGCCGGCAGGTTCACCTAACGAATCATGCCACCTCCTCTATCAACAAAAGCCGCTCACACAGGGAGCGCACCATTCTCTCTCGCAATTTCAAATTCCTGCTTTCATCGAGTCTTTGCTTTTTCTTGGTGATGTCCTCGGCGGGTTTTTTTTAACTTTCGTCGACGCGTTTTGCTTTGCAATCTACGTCGCCGAGGGGCTCTGTAGACACCCCGCCTTGGACCGCTCACCCCGATTGCACATTTGATCTTGTGTTTCTCCCCATTTTAAGTGTTTCTCGTTAGTTTCTGTCATTTTCGTTAAGCTCCTGACTGACTTCGTTAAGTCCAGGGACTAAACTGAATAACAGAGCTGACTTTCTAGTCCATTATGTCAAAATTGCCTTCTCTGAGTCGCGCGCCTCCGACAGGAGGAGCCAGGCGCGCGCGTCTCCCGCCCCCAAGGCAGGAAGCGCGCGCCTCTGGGCATCAATTACAGATTTCTGGCCAGGATTCTCTCCCTTGCTCAATTTACAGGATTTTGCCCGGGAAGAATTTCTTGGTGACTGAGTTTTGGCACCAAAAACACCCCTCTTTCACCTATAAAAACCTCCCTTTACCTCCATTTTTGGGGGACCTTGGATCTTTTACTCTAAAATCTTACACTTTCAACAAAGAAGCCAAATTTCTTACCTTCAAGGCATTTCAAAAGGCATTCATCAAGAAGTGTTTGAAGTCTCTCGAAGACTAGGTAAAAACCATTTCTTCCCTCTTCTCGACTTCATCTCTTTTCTCTTTCTTTTGTTTTATCAAAGTGCAATCACCCAAATCATTTTGGGACATGACTCTAATGATCACCTCATCTCATTGAGGTTGGTTAAGGAGTTATCTCCTACATTCCAAACTCTATTTTTAAACCCCCTTTTATGATTTAAAGAACAAGAAGAAGAACATTTTCATTCATGTAGATTTTGATCAAGCAAGACCAACTTTAGTTGGGTGAGATGGGTGTTTCGGTACTTCCCATCTCGTAATCTAACCCCCGAACCTCAAAACAAAGAATCTCTGTTTTTGTAATCAAATCTAGGCTATTATCAATAGGTTTTTCTTATGTTCCTCAAAACATAGGTGGCAACTCTAAACAATCTAAAACAAGTTAGACATCCTAGGATAACTCACGCGCTCATAGCCTGAAGCCGTGGCTTTCCCCGGGGTATCTACACCTCTTTTTCTCTCTATTCCGATTATGTGCGAAGTACGTCAACCTGAGCTTCTCATCACGAGAGGAACGTAGGCAATCTTTGGATCCGGTCTCAATCACTAACACACTACTAACACATTCATCATGATAGAAAGTCTGATCTATCGGGCGATAGGAGTGATAACTTGATATTTTTCTCTTATCGTAACTTGACTCCCGAACCCTCTCTGTTAGCTTTTCTCAATGTTTTAGCTCGATAAAAACAACATGGCGACTCTTAATAGGTTAAATGCCAACTTGAATATCCTAATCCCATAGAAAAGATAAAATAAAGATAAATAAAAGAATGACTTCCCGTGCGTCGCGCGCATTCGGAAAGGGGTATTCACACCTGGTATAAATATTAGTTGTTTTCAGCAGCCGAAAAAAAAGTTGTTGCATAGATTTTAGAAATCACAAAAGTCTTTCTTGGAGAAAGAAAAACACATATTTTACTAGCATTATTAAGGTTTGATAATCATCATCATCAAACCATAATATTCAAGGGAGATTAAAGAGGGGTTCTTCAAAGATTTTTTCAAGGCCTAAGAAGATTTAGCAGTCGTATTCAAGAAGCATTCTTGAAGTCCGTTCGAAGTGTGGATCGACGATAGAGGGTACTTGCTTTAGTATCTTGATTCAAAGTTTCATATTTCGAATCTACAAAAGGTTAGTTTCTTTCATCTTACTATTATGATTTATTGATATAAACGGATCTAGGGTTTGGGTTTAAGTCATGACAAGTCATCCGCCGCGCATGAATCATCAAAACCCAACAAAGTGAATTGAATTTTTGCTAAGGGAGCCTTTCAAACTCGAGTCTAGCCCCTAGAGTGCCATCATTGATTGTAAGTAGGGCAAGAAGGGCCTATCCTTGATTGGAGGAACAGGCATGAGCACACATGACAAGAAGGATTTTCGACATTCCTTTTGAGATACTTTGAGGATAGTCTCACACATCTTTCTTGAGCGTAGCCCCTAGGTCTCACTAACTGTCAAATGAAGCAAAAGAAGCTCTCATTCTTGAGTCATATAGCCCCTAGGGTGTCATCATTTTTCGAGAAAAGCAAGAGACTCGTCCTCGTGCGAGGAAACAAACATAAGAGGACATGGCAAGAGCTACTTTATTCTCGGGAAGCCTTTCGACATACTTTAGGGGAACATGCTTGAAGAAGCTTAAAAACTGAGTCACACGTAGTTGCCATTTGTGATCCGAACCAATTGGTGCATTGAAGAACATTCGTGCAACCTCTCACCCCTTTTTTGAATTTTTGATGACATATCAATCATGAGCTCATTCTTGGACGGGCCTTCTTTCACATGAGCCCAAAAATGCACGTTGCAAGAACAATCTCTCTTATGCCAATAACCCAAAATGACCTTTGATTGTGCCATATCTTGTCGAGCCTTTTGCAATTCCAAAGTTGACTCAGTGGGGAAATGATTTGCTGAGGAGATTCAATGTAGAACTTGTGTAGTTGTCTTTTGTAGAGGTTGGGTATCTCCATTTATCTTTCCCTTCTCTCTCTCACTCTCACATTTTTTTTATGACGCACCCTATTTTTGGCCTAGACCACCCTTTCGGGTTTTCAATCTAGCGGGCATCTCTTTTGTGTCTTCATTTTGACTCGATTAATGAGGAAATGTGCATGGACTCTAGCAGAGGCGATAAGACATGTGATTTTGCGGTGGAGACCTTTTGTCACTGATGATGAGTGACATTGACTCGACTAGGGAAGTAGCCCCTAGTATTGACTTCATGTATTTATATATATATATATATATATATATATATATATATATATATATATATATATATATTTTGAATGATTCACGAAGGCAAGTAAGTCATTAAGAGAGAAGAGAAGGAAAGGCCCAATTTGATTGCGAGAAACTGGGAGTATCGCTGAAAGATAAGAAGCCCCTAGACTCAATAAGAAACGCAAAGCGACTCCAATTCTAAGAAATTTATTCAATCATGAGGTGATTAATTCATTGGCAAATGAATCGTATAAAGATGTCTTGATAAGTTCAAGAGAAAGGCCAATCACCATGACGTACTAGGGCTAAACATATCTTCTTTCTTGCATGAGACCGGACCCGAAGGTTGCCTACGTTCGTCCAGTGTAGAGGCTCAGGTCACCGTAGTTCCTGTTGATGCTCCTTTCGTCGCAAGGAATTGTTGCTTCGTTGTGATGGTTGTCGATGTAGCTTTGTCCTTTGTTGGTGCAATGATGTTGATCTTGTACTTCTTTGATTGAGGGGAGATTTTTTTTTTTTTTTTTTTTTATGCTCTAACTTTTTCCTAGGTTATTTTGAAGAGTCAACCTAGCGATTTTTTTTTTTGTTCCCCTTTGCGAAATGAGATATCTCCATGGTTATTGCTCCACCTTTCTTCGTTCTTTGATGCCTTGACTTTGTCTTCTTTATGTTTAGCCCTAGGCATTCAAGTGATGGCCTTCATTCCAAAACTCGTTTAGACATCTTTTCATCATTTTGCCAAAAATTATTTAGATTGAACAACTTGGAGGAGTGTATGAGGACAAGATCGAGTTTTATTTGATTAAGACCGACTCAATTTTTACATGGGACGAAGGGAAACTTAATGCACACTTAAAAGGATTTGTTTTTTTATTTTTTTATTATTAAACTAGGTAGAGAAAGAGAAACGGAGATTGTTGTTGTCGTCTTTGTAGTTGTAGTTCTCCCCATTTCAAATCCAAGTCGTTCCTTGCATCACAATTACCCCTTCCTTGATGAGTTCTCACATCTTGCGACTCTCTAACGGTTACTCTTCACCCACGGTAAATTCACCATTGTCAATAAAATATTGGATGATGCCTCGGAGAGAGAAGCACCCCTTGGTGGTATGGCCACTATGCTTGTGGTAGTTGCACCATTTACCATGTGCATGGTTCTTTGGTATCTTCTTGGGCTTGTACCCTTCCAAAGGCTTGATATTTCCACTTGCTATCAAAGTTTCAAATGCTTCGGCCTGGGTCATTCATAGGAGACGAGTGAAAACTCGCTTGTTAGCGGCACCTTTGTGGCTTTTGAGGGGAGATACATTTAAGCATGCATTATCATCGACCATTGCCTTGCCGTCGGTGAATTCTCTCAAACGGGCTTTGAGTTCGGAAACCTCTTCTTCGTGAATCCTTCTCTCGTAATCAAGACGAGCCTTGAGTTTGGAAACCTCTTCTTTGTGAATCCTTTTGTCGATATCAAAACGGGCTTGCCACAAATCGTCTTTACGGCGGGCATCCTCGGCAAGTCTATCCATTTGTTCACCCATGGCTCTCATTATGTTGAATGCTTTTCGTTGGACATGGAAATATTCCCACCCTTGTTGTTGTTGCCGTCGGAAGCCATTGGACCTATTGAAGAACACGGTTGATCTTAGGATGGCCCACAAACACGTTTTGAGTAAAATTATTCAACCCACAAACAAGAAAAAGACTCAACCTCATAAAGAAAAAGTTTTTTTTTTTTTTTTTTTTTAGAATTTGGAGGGACAAGGTCCCTTTTGGAGTTTATAAGAAAAATAGTGGAATCGTCACACTAGTATATAGACCTTCTCGCGGTCCCAGATACTCATCGGATTCCACCACGCTTGTGAATCCTACACATGACGGGATTAAACCAAATTAATGTAGTAAAGCATACATCCGGGGACGGATTTTTATTTTGTCCATAATAACCACTTGTTTCTTTTGGAAACGACATGTATGATTTGAAAACATTAGTTTTGGGAAATCTCGGCATATGAAAACCGACTTGGTCACAGAGTGTTAGACCCTAACTACAATGTGTTGGCTTGTGCTCGGCTAATGAGAGGATTAAAGGTCACCCTCGGCATGTAGTCGTGAAGGACGCCACAGGCTGAGGTTTACCGCTTCGGAAGAGTCAAGGTCGGGTGGAGCTTGAAACTTCCTAGGATGGGCCTCGACGGGTTTGGGGTGTAGATACCTCGAAAAAACCACAACTTGGCTAGAGTGGTGAATTGCCCTAGGATTTCTATTTTGGTTTTAATTGTTAAAGTCTCCACCTATGTTATTAAGGAAACATAAGAAAAACCTAAGAATAGCCTAAATTTATATACAAAACCAGAGATTCGGGAAGAGAATAGTTCGGGGGTTAGATGGCGGAGTGGGAAGTACTTAAACACCCACTCCACCCCGCTTACGCCGGTCTTGCTACTAAAGGTGTTCTAATGCTAAAAATTCCTTCTTTTATTGATATTAAAAAATGTGCTAACAATTACATAGTAAAGAAAAGGGGAATTGCAAAGGGAAATAAAAGAGAATTGTTTTATGTATTAATTTACGCTAAAGATTACATGTAGCAATTACATTAATATGAAATGGGGAAATTAAAGTAGTATTGGAATGTGGGGAGATAACCTTAACTAAGACTAGTTTTAGAGTACGTTGATTGAGTTCCACACACCCACCTGAGTGAGATAAGTTCCTTGTTTTGGACTTGCCGCTCAAATACACTTGGTCAGATTTGTATCAAGATCCAATAGAGATCTCTAGAATTTATGACTTTGTAACCGGCAAAGCCTGCCTTGTAATAGACTAGAAATATCTATTAGTGTACTTAACTCAAATCCAAGTTCTGACCAAACTTGGGAGGACGTAGCAGTATTTACACAGTGAACCTCTCCAAATACTCGTGTCATTTGTCTTTACTGTTTTGTTTCTGCCGGTTTTAATTCTATCACCGGCAAGTCATTGTTCTACTTACTGATTCATTGTAATTTCTTTTGACCAAATTCTAGCAACTGCATTGAACTTTAAAAAAACCATTTTATGTTAAACCAAGCTCTCAAAATCTTTCTAACTGATTTTGTGTGAGTAAAACCAAGTCACGTCTTCTCCGCTGCTCTTGCTGATAATAGTACTTTCTTGCCGATTAGTGACTTTGGATTTTCAAGTGATTTCTTTGAAAAAGTTTTAGGCTATTCACCCCCTACCCTGTTTTCCTACCAATTGGGCCTAACACCAAGACTAACCATCTTGGTAGAGGACGTAGATCTTTTAACAGATCGAACCTCTCCAAATCTTTTGTTACTTACTGCACTTTACATTTCTGCAAATTCACTTTCAGCACTTGTTCTTAAATTGTTCATAGTAATCTTGTTTGTCATTTAGTGTTTGATCTTTCCAGATACTCAAACTATTGTGAATTGTGTTTGTTGATTTCCAATTGCCCTAGTTACAACCTCTGACTACTTATCATTTTTGTCAAACTCTAAGACACTAATTTCAATCTCTCAACAAAGTCGACCGCATTCTCTATCTCAGTCGACCGTACCCCTTGGTCGACCCCATTCTCTTTTGTGGTTGACCGCATCAGTTAGTTTCTTTCTAATCCTTATATTTCAAACTCACTCTCAACTCTTAAACTTCCGCTATGCATTTTACTCTTGACCGCGTGGTTTTAACTGACCGCAAAATTCATAGAGTAAGCCTTTGATTGAATTTTGAAAAGGGGTTGAAATTTTAAATACGCTATTCACCCCCCACTCTAGACTTTTTTTTTTCTTCATACCCTCGTTGTGTGTTTGGGACCAACAAGGTGTTTCCCTTATAATTTGAAAAGAATATCTTCAGACTTGCCCATACCAGCTCCTTCATTTAGCTCAAATCCTTCTTTGGTTTCAGAACCTGAACCTGATTCAGCTTTTGCTTTGTTCTATTGTGCTGCCAGTTGTTTGAACAACTGGTTGTTCAACAGTCTGTACAGATGCTTGTTCTGCAGATTCACTTCCTTTTTCTGGTTCAGATTCATCATTAACCAGATCATGCTCTCTTGGACAGCCTATAACACAATTCTCAGCATATTTGGCAATAGGATCAAGAGCATTATCAAAATGAACTAAATCTTTAGACGCCTTGATGAAACTAGAAAATATAATGGATTGTTATTTTTTAATCTTTTTCCACACAAAGATTTAATCCATAAATAGTTAAGATCCCAATAAATTTGTCAAAATTTAGAGTCTCCACATAATAGATTTCCTTTACAATAGAGATAATCATGTTAAATCTTTTGGCTAGGGATCTTAACATTTTACTAACGAGTCTAGCATTAGAGATGGATTCCCCTAATACATATGACTCATTTGCAATATCTAGAAATTTAGAAGAAAAATTAATCATTTATGGTTTCATTATCTTCCATTATCACATTTTCAAACTTAGTCATTATGGCTACTACAAGGATCGACTCTCAGTAATGTCGAGAGATGGCTCGTGATACCAATTGAAAGAATTTGTAGCTAGGACTGTTTTTGGAAATGACCACTTGTGTGTACAGATGATCACACAAGTGACAACGCAACTCAACACACAATTGTCCACGAACAAAATATCAGTAAAAATGCAGCGGATAATAAAAATAAGAATTTAAACATTTCAACAAGACTATGCTTGTTGGAAAACTTTCATTAATAAAAGGTCTTGCAGAATACAAGATACTAAACGAATACAATGAAAGAAAATAAAAATACAATGTGTTCTTGACGCAAGAACAATTGCAAAATACTAAAGAATAAAACTTTATATCTAAAACTTATGAATCTAATCCCAAAATCTGCATAAGGCAGTAAAGAATAAATGATTGATTCCTAATAAGTGTTCTTCATGGTTCTAGAACAATAAAAAGATTAAAACAACTTGAAGATCAAACCTCTTGAGAACAAAAGACTTCAAGTAACAAAAGGACTCTAGAAAAACTCTCTCTCCTTGAATGATCTCATAATCCGTGTGGAATGGCTTGCTTTTTCTTGCATTATATAGCCGCTCCATCCATAGAGTCCTACACAAATAAGAGATCCACTGTGTACAAGGAAATGATTAGTATTGTTAGTAAAAGATAAATACCAAAAATATAAATCTTAAAATAAAACTACCAAAGATAAATAAATAACTTAATATATAGATACTAATAAACCTACTATGATAAATACTACTATTTCTAAATTAACACTAAATTAATTATGGACATTATATACGCCAGAATTAGAAAAATCCAAACATAACTAAAAGAGTATTTTCATACTCTTTCAAATTATATTTATGTAATACTCCTATTTATATAAAATGATTGTGAAAATCTGGGAAAAAACGTGTTTTACGCTAAGTTATCGTAAAACCCTTTTTAAAATGACGCGGTGGCATTTTTGTAATAAACAAGAAGTTTTTCGTAAGTGCCAGTGTTAGTGTTAGAAATTGCTAGCCATTGTTCACTGGCACTTATTAACACACAACCAGTGGCAATGTTGATACGTGCCAGTGGGAATGTTGATAAGTGCCAGTGTAATGACTGACAATTTTTAACACTACCACTGACACTTAAAAAAAGTATCAGTTTCATGTTTATAAACGCCAGTTTGAATTACTGCTTTTTTAATATTAACATTGGGCATTTACGATGCTTGCCAGTATTTACGAAAATGCCACCGCCTGTTTTTAAGAATAAGCACCAGCGTCTTTGAAAAACATGTTTTTCCTATCTTTTAGGTAAAACACGTTTTTCACAAGACCTACCCAAAATGATTCGATGTATTTTATTTTTATTCTTATACAATATTATACGTTTCCTTGGGCACTAATGGAAAAAATAAAGAAAAAAATTAGTGTTGTATTATGAAAAAGTAATAATTTTTAATGTTTTATAGTAAACGGGTCATGGTGGGCGGGTCCAGGTTTTACCTTATCCGGAGCGGGGTGGGTACGGATTTCAACACAGTTCACTTGGTTGAAACGTGAAATTTTGCAGTGAAGGAGAGAAAACGAATGAGGGAAAAAGTGAGATGAAGGCATTAGGATGGTGGTTGATGATAGTTGGTTCGCTTAGATTGGCTTCTGTTTGGTTCGGTTTCTTCAACAGTTGGGCTCTCAGACTCGCCGTTTTCTCCCACACCCCCAGTACGTAACGAAATAAGTTGAGGCGAAGATGGTGAACGATAGCATATGCGTAGATGGTTTTGTAATACCCGTGACCTAAACCTAAGTTACTAAGGAGTAAAATAACTTTTAGTCTTTGTGACCAAAATACGTGATTGGCTCTTTGGAGGTTCATGTCAATGAAAAGGGTCATCATCTTTGTTTTCTCATTCCAAGTTATTTCAAAAGTATCAACGCATACATTTTGTTCCTAATTCCGCGTTCACCATGTTCAAGATCGGCTCAGTTAGTTGAGCACCTTAGTTTTGAAAAGCATTCAAAGTAGCTAAAACACAAGATAAGTTCCTATCCTTTGTCATATTATTTTACTCATTTGTAAAATACTGAATTATGCAAATTCTCTTCAGTGTTGAGGTTCATAATTTATGACTGTGCTTACCTTATTACCGGCCTTTGGTTACCTAATATGTAATGATGAAATGATACATTATCAGGCACATCAATTATATGGATGTTGTTGGAGCGGAATTCTCATCACCTGACTTGTTAGAATGGCACAAACACACGGCACATAAGGTTTGGAAGAAATTTTCCCTTGATAATTTATTCACAGTGATTGTTTACATTATATAAAACTCAACCTACCAACTAAGTATGGTAAACTAGGACTTTATATGTGACTCAATATTTACAATGTTTATCACAGTATCCCTAAGATATGTGATTGATACTTAGCCATATATACACAAATAATATCTCGGTGTGACTACCCCGAGATATCGTCTAATACCCCCCCTCAAGCAAGACGGCCGTAAGGAAGATGCATCTTGACTGAAAGAGCATGAAAGCATGGTTTAGGGAAACCTTTAGTGAACACGTCAGCAAGTTGATCATCCGCAGAAACATAATGGAGTGCTAAATAACCACGGGTGACCAACTCACGAATGAAATGATAATCAATCTCGATGTGCCGAGTGCGAGCAAGAAAAACAGGATTTCGTGCCATATGGAGGGCAGAGAGATTGTCGCAAAATAGAGCCGGAGGAGAGAACGGGAGCTGCAGTTCACGAAATAAATATGAAAACCATCGAAGTTCGGCGGTGGTGGTAGCGAGAGCCTGGTATTTAGCTTTACTACTGGAACGAGAAACCGGGGACTGTTTCTTAGCCATCTATGAGACAATGTTGGGTCCAATGAAGATACAAGCACCTGTCGTGGAGTGGCGGTCGTTTGGGTCACCCGCCCAACCAGCATCCGAATATGCTCGAAGAGAGAGATTCGTGGACTTATGGACAATAAGGCCAAGATCGAGTGTTCCATTGATGTACCAGAGAATACGCTTGGCAGCGATCAAGTGAGTAGTCCGTGGTTGGTGCATGAATTGACACACTTGATTAACCGAAAAAGCAATGTCCGGTCAAGTGAGAGTAAGGAACTGCAGGCCACCGACTAAACTACGATAAGTGGTAGGATCGGGAAGTAGCTCACCATCAAGGCTAGAAAAATGGGAGCTAGGGACAGTAGGGGTAGAGGACGTCTTACAGTCGGTCATGTTGAAACGAGCAAGTAGATCACGGGTATAACTAGCTTGACCGAGACACAAGGTATCGGATGTACGAGTGGCTTCAAGACCCAGAAAGTAACTCAAGTTTCCTAACCGACGACTGTCAAAACTACCACAAATATCATTGATGATGGTGGCAATAGCAGAAGGAGATGACCCCGTGATGATGATATCATCAACATACATGAGAATAAGTGTAGTAGATTTGGAGGAGTGTCAGATAAAGAGAGATGAATCAGATCGACTGTTGAAGAAGCCACAATAAAAAAGGAAGTCATGAAGACGCTTGTGAATACGTGAGATGAAAATCGAGAGTCGCCACGTTGTTTTATTTGTTGTTAAAACATTGAGAAAACCATTTATGAGAATAATAGGGTTCGGGGGTCAAATTACAATAAAAGAAGAATATTCATGTTGTTAGGTATGCCCACATATATATCTCAGTTTTAATGTAATAGGATTTATTAGATTTGATTAATCCATCACCTAAGCTTTATTTCATGGACTTTAGACCCACATGTAAGAAGTATTTATACTTCATTTTTTAAGATGTCCATTGTTATAAAATAGGCTTAGAAATAGGGCAGGAAGATCAAGATTCGAAGAAAAATCACTCAGTAAGTTTGAGCCGCGCATACGCGCCATGCGCCTCTCTTCATTTGCGCCCTGAGCCCTTCATAGCTCGCGCAAGGACTTATTACTAGCTATGCTATGCGCCTATGCGCCCCTTGTTTTAGCGCACATCATGTGCGCCTCTTGGCTCAAACGCGCCTCAAAGTGTTTATTCAACACTCAGTGATTTATTGAAGATTCAAAGACTTGAAGAGAATTCAAATTACGCCAATGATCCAACGGTGGTTAAAAGATGCATATAGGCCTAATCCGTTGACACGTGTCCATAACGGTCATATTTATGTTGAGTGTCAAAGTGACCATAATATATGCATGCTCCAATCAACGAGCGACAGCTCATCTTATCCACAAGGATTTCCAACGGCTAGTTTTTTTAAGTTCACTATAAATACCCCATAACTTCAACATTTTGAAGTTGCTGAGTTTTGCTAAGAATTTCAACAATTTCTCTCTCTAAGCATTTGTTGAAGATTTGAAGATTGCCTTCGTTTTTCCAGATTTCTCAAGAACATCTTCATACCTTCATCCTTAGCCCAGATCTTCAAGCTATAACACTTTAGTTTCTTGTGCTCTCCATCTCAAAGATCTAAAGAGCCTTGATACTAAGAACACACACGCACCTCTTTAAGATTGATCATTTAGATTCTTCTTTAAGAGATACACCGGTTATTGTTTTGGATTTGTTCTTTCATAGTAATAGATCTTGAGTTAGTGTATAAGCTCAAACATTGTAATTTGTAACACTCACTCATTATATAAGATCTCCATTAGAAATCCAAGACTAACCATCTTGGTAGAGGACGTAGATCTTTCATTGATCGAACCTCTCCAAATAGCTTGTGTGATTATCTTGTCATTTCTTTCAAGTTATTATTTTCACTCACTATTTGCTTGTTTACTCATTGTAGATTGATTGAACTGAATTGTGTTGTGATTGTTATATCATTTGCCTTAGTTCCCTATTTCACTCACTTTGAGCCAAAATACTTAGTGTGTGTGTTGCGCTCCTTTTATCACTTTGCGCCTATTTTCATTACTAAATTCCGCTGTGCATTTCACTCACTCACTTAGGCGCATTTCATTACGCTTACTTGATAAAGTGCGCATTTGCAATTGAGTTTATCAAGGGTACGAAAAGAATTTTAAAACAGCTATTCACCCCCCCCCTCTAGCTATTTTTCATACCCTTGTTGCCCTTTGGGACCAACAAGTGGTATCAGAGCAAACACCTTTATAAAACATTTTTCGTTTTTCAAGCTTAACAGCTTGGGTGCCGATTCTAAATGGCAAACTCAAAACCTATGGCAACTGCAAACTACACTCACGTTCCGGTCTTTGATGAAGATCATTTTGACGTGTGGAAATTCAGCATATTGACTCATCTCAACTCAATCGATGAAAGGCTCCATGACACCGTCGTTTATGGACCTTATATTCCGATGAAGGCGAATCCAAATCCACGCACCAACGCTGCCCAACCTACAGTTCTCAAACCAAGGGAAGAATGGACCGAGGAAGAAATTAGAAGAGTTGCAAATGATGGCAAAGCAAGAAACATTCTTCTAAGCACTCTAAGCACGGCTATGAAACAACAAGTCATGCATTGTGCTACTGCAAATGAGCTATGGGATGCTATTGAAGAGCATATTGAAGGAGACACCGTGTGCAAGGAGAACAAGAAATACGAAGTTCAAAAGAGGTTCAACAATTTCTCTCAACTCCCCGGTGAAAACTTAAGGCAAACTTATGAACGCTACTGTGAAATTATCAATCTATGTATTTCACTTGGCATGAAGTTTACCAACAAAGATTTGAATGTAAATTTTCTACAAGCTTTTGGATCAAGATACCTACATAAATCTAGCGCTCTTGAAGACGCTGGAACTTTAGATGTTTGGACTTTAAGGAACCTTTATGCAAATCTCAAAGTTTACGAACTCAAACTCCAACGAATCAGGGAAACTGAAGGAAAGTCAAAATCTATGGCTATGATGGCGCACAGAGAAGCTGCGCCTACTCCTGTACCTACACCTGCGCCTGTACAAGATGAGAAAAGCTCGGATCTCAAAATTTCTACTTCTGAGCTATTAGACATGGATGATGAAGACTTCGCTTTATTTGTGAAGAAATTTCAAAAGTTCAGAAAATTCTCAAGACCCGGCTCAACCAACAAATTTCAAGGATCTACCAGCAAAGCTCCTCAAAAGTTTTCAAGGAGCAGTGATTCAAAAAGAAAAGAAGATCTTGTCTGTTTTAATTGCAGGAAACCCGGACATTTTGCATCAAGCTGCCCGATCCCCAAATTTGAATATATGCAGAAGAAGAGCAGCCATACTCCCAAATTCACTCCCAAGTTCACTCGTCACAAGGGAATGGTTGCTGAAGAAGAAGCACCAGCAAATGAGCACAACACTTGGATTGAAACAGACTCCGATGAGAGCGATGAAGATTCCGATGATGGACTCGTTTGTTTGATGGCAAATGATGATGAAGTTGATGCCTATGATTCTGATGATGACTTCTCCAAGGATGTTCCCGATATGAATGCCTTGAATAAACCTATCAAGAAATCTGCAGGTTTTCAAGAAGTGAAAAAGAAGAAAGGACCAACCATCAGTGAGCTCGTTGAACAAGGATTTCTCACTCCGGCTCAAAACGATGGTGGATTGCTATTCTCAAGATGTGATCTTGGAGCAAGGAACAAATTGAGAAAAGGAGCATACATTAGACCACAGGTTGAACCTACTGCTCCAATCTCCAAAATCAATGATGAAGTGATTGCTGAACAAGAAAAATTGTTCAAGAAGGCTGAAAAGGTAATCACTAGATTTGATAGTATGAAGGAAGCTTTAGCACTATCATGTGATGAAATTTCCCAGCTTAAGACCGAGAAATCTCTACTTAAATCTGAACTCACCCTCCTTAAGGAGCAGATAAAGAGCATGACTCCTCTTACTGTTAAAAACACTTTTCTAACAGAACAGAACTCACTTCTTAAAGTTCAAAACGATGAATTGGTTGCTCAAATTACTGATCTTAAAAAGATTACAAATGAGTGGTCCAATTCTCGTGTCACTATGGAGAATATATTTGAGTCCCAAAAAGTCAGTGGTGATAAAAGTGGTTTGGGATTCTTATTAACTAGTGACAACTTTAAATGTGATGTCTGTGCTGAAAGAGATAGTGAATTTACCAACCAACAAACTTTTGAAATTCCCAAGGAAAAACATTCAAATTCAATGGGTAAAGGACTGGAAAAAGTCAAGAGACAAACATTCCATTATGTCTACCCAACGAAGCAATTTGGGAAAGCTAATGGGAAAGATATAGCTACAGATGAACCATCTCCTAGCAAAATCATTCTTGAAAATAGGCGCGCTCCTTCTCCGAGTGCTCATTATGCGCCTAAGAGCCACGCGCCTCATCGCCGTGCGCCTCCTAGTCCTATGCGCCCTCCGAGAAAAAGGGCTCCAAAATTTCAAAAGAAAGATTTTGTTAAGGCTAGTTCATTTGACCCAAAGAAGAATGCCATCCCCAAGAAAAGTAAAGAGTTTGTGAAAACTCATGTGATCGGTGGCTTTCATCATTGTTCTATTTGTGATTGTTCAGGACACAAGGCCGTGGAATGCCTTTTGCGATTCACTCCCAATGCCAAAGGACGTAAAAATCCTAAGGTCAAGCAAGAGTGGGTTGTCGAAAGTTGCTAACCCTAGGACCCAAAAAGAATAAAGGGGACCTACTTAAATGTCTATATTTCAGGTTCTTTGTTTCATGGCTGGATCTTCAAAAGCTAGAAATTATGAATGGATTCTCGATAGTGGGTGTTCAAGACACATGACTGGAGATGAATCCTTATTAGAAGATGTCCATGAAGAAAGAGGTCCCTCCGTAACATTTGGCGATAATAACAAAGGTCAAGTTGTAGCATATGGAAAGCTCAAGAAAGACAAAGTGTGCATTGAAAGAGTCTCACTCGTCGAAGGGCTCAAGCACAACTTATTATCCATATCTCAATTCTGCGATAAAGGATTAGAATGCCATTTCACTTCAACGCAATGTCTTATCAAGAATGGCAAAACTGGAGCTATCTTACTCACGGGATATCGTAAGACAAACATTTATATTATTGATTTCCATAGTATGAACTCTAGTACTAATCTTTGTTTTGTAGCTAAAAGTGTGAACGAAAATAGTTGGCTGTGGCACAAGCGCTTAAGTCACTTGAACTTCAAGTATCTATCTAAACTCAGCAGGAATAATCTTGTCAAAGGACTTCCCAAGGTTGCTGATCATCATGACAAAAAGTGCGCCGCATGTCAACTTGGCAAACAACCGAAGCAGTCATTTTCAAGCAAGTCAAATCCTTCAACTACAAGATGTTTGCAACTGCTTCATATTGATCTATTTGGACCAGTTTCCACCGCAAGTATTAGAAGAATCAAGTATACTCTAGTTGTGGTGGATGATTATTCAAGATATACATGGGTGGAGATGATGATTACAAAAGATGATTGTTATGATATTCTCACTACCTTATTTCGACTGCTCCAAACCCAAAAAGAAGATGACATCGTTAGTGTTCGATCTGACAATGGAACAGAATTCAAGAACAACGGTGTTGCTCGATATTGTGAAGATCATGGGATAGATCACAACTTTTCAACCGCCGGAGTCCCTCAACAAAATGGCGTTGTTGAACGAAAGAATAGAACGTTGATTGAAGCGGGAAAGACGATGATAGCTGAAGCTAAATTGCCTAAGTACTTTTGGGAAGAAGCTATCAACACTGCATGTTTTACTCAAAATCGTTCCCTCATCAACAAACTTCACAACAAGACTCCGTATGAACTTTGGCGTGGTAGAACTCCCAACATTGCATTCTTCAAGATCTTTGGTTGCAAATGTTATATCCTCTACAACGGAAACGAACATAGAGGTAAATTCGATGCCAAAGCCGACGAAGGTATTTTTGTTGGGTATGCCAAACACTCTAAAGCTTTTCGTGTTTTTAATAGAACTACATTAGTGATAGTTGAATCTGTACATGTTACATTTGATGAACATTCTCTCCTTGAGCCACATTTGGCTCCAAATGTTGCTGATGATCCTATTGAGCTAAATGATACAGGTGCTCCTATTTATGTTGCGCCCACTCAAGATCAGAATCTATCAACACAAGGAAATCCATCTACATCAAATGCGCCTAATTCAATGTATAATGCGCCTGGTGAATCATCTATTGCGCCTCACTCAAATGATGCGCCTCATGATTCCTCTCACGCGCCTATTTCTACTGCTGCATCTGGTGTACACCCAAATTTCAATTCTGAGCCAGTTCAACCCCCAAATTTCAATGACTTTGAATCTGGTGAAGATGTACCAATTGAAGACCTTCAAATTACTACGACTCAACCTAACTTACCTCCTGAAATTCGTGAAGTTAGAGGTCACCCAATTGCTAATATCATCGGTGATCTACAAGTTGGTGTTCGTACAAGGAGAGCTACAAACTTTGATGCTTACACTGCTTTTATCTCTCAAATTGAACCAAAGAAGGCTGATGAAGCGCTCCAAGATCCTAATTGGGTTGTTGCAATGCAAGAAGAACTCAATCAATTTGAAGGATGTAAGGTTTGGATTCTAGTTCCTAGACCAAATGATCAAGGAGTGATTGGTACGAAATGGGTGTTCAGGAACAAGATGGATGAGAATGGAACCATCACGAGAAACAAAGCAAGATTGGTTGCACAAGGCTATAGGCAAGAAGAAGGAATCGACTACGATGAAACTTTCGCGCCCGTAGCAAGACTTGAAGCTATCAGATTATTTTTAGCCTACGCCGCTCACAAGAACTTCAAGTTATATCAAATGGATGTGAAGAGTGCGTTTCTAAATGGTGAACTCCAAGAACAAGTCTATGTTGCTCAACCACCTGGGTTTGAAGATTCACAATTTCCAAATCATGTGTACAAACTCCAGAAAGCTTTGTATGGACTCAAACAAGCACCAAGAGCATGGTATGATACACTATCAAAGTTTCTCATTGAAAAAGGCTTCACTCGCGGTAAAATCGATACAACTCTTTTCATTGCCAAACATAATGGTCATAAATTACTTGTTCAAATTTATGTTGATGATATTATATTTGGTTCTACTAATGAATTGTTGTGCAAGCGTTTTGAGAAACTAATGAAGAGCAAGTTTGAAATAAGCATGATGGGAGAACTCACATTCTTCCTCGGGCTTCAAATCAAGCAAATGAGTGAAGGCATTTTTATCAACCAATCCAAATACACAAAGGACCTAATCAAGAAGTTTGGACTTGAGAACGCTAAAGCATACGATACTCCAATGGCCACCGGCAACAAACTCGACAAAGATTTAAAAGGTAAACGTGTTGATCAAACGCTCTATCGAGGTATGATTGGCTCACTCCTTTATCTTACTGCTAGTAGGCCTGATATTATGTTTAGTGTTTGTGTTTGCGCTCGTTATCAATCCGACCCTAGAGAAGCACACTTAATTGCTGTGAAACGTATTATAAGATATCTCTCTGGCACTGTTAACCTTGGACTTTGGTACACCAAAGATTCGAACTTTAAACTTGTAGGTTATTCAGATGCGGATTACGCAGCATGCACCATTGATAGGAAAAGCACAAGTGGCACTTGTCATTTCCTCGGATATAGACTTGTGTCATGGGCGAGTAAGAAACAAGCTTCAGTATCTGTCTCAACAACCGAAGCCGAATATATCGCTGCGGGAAGTTGTTGTTGTCAAATACTCTGGATGAAGCAGCAATTGGTGGACTATGATATCATCGAAGAAAATTGTCCCATCTACTGCGACAATACATCAACAATTGCAGTTTCTGAAAATCCTGTCATGCACTCAAAAACCAAGCACATCGACATCAAATATCACTTCCTTAAAGACCATGTGGAGAAAGGCAATATACATTTGGAACACGTGGGAACCGACTATCAAATCGCTGACATTCTAACGAAAGCACTCGACGCAAAACGGTTCATGTTTTTGAGAGCAGAATTTGTGGAAATTCCAACAGACATTGAAGGGATGGTGCGCTATCGCATTCGCGCAGTAGTTCAAGACGTTGAGATAACCATGTCTGCTGGCACTATAAAGAACATTGTCAACTTCAACAAAACTGGCCCCTTGAGTGTAGCTGGCAAAGTCAATTCTTATTCAGCCGCCGCTCAAAACATTATGGCGCGTACTCTTCTTCGTATTCCTACTCTTCAAAACAATATCAAAACGGTGGAAATTAGAGATGGTGGTGATTTATTGGCGCATATTGCGCATCTGGTTGGCACTTCCATTATCTTCAAAACTGGAAATGTCAACAGATTTACTATGGAGCAGTGGGAATTCACAGCTGCCATCATGGAAAAAACCATCCTCAACTGGCCTCAGATCTTATTTACTAATCTTCAGGACCAGATTGACAAGTACAATATAAACAAAGCTGACGGCAAGACGAAGTTCAAGACTCACTGCCGCATTCTCACTAAAATCTTCCTCTCCTACCCCGCGCTTGCTAATTTTCTTGCTGAGAACCCAGCCTACCAGACCACTGATGTCCCTATCTTTGGTAAGGACAGTTTAGTGATGAAGAGGCGCAGAAAGCGCATGGCCAAGCGCGCGCCAAGGGTGAAAGGCGCTCAGTTGGTAGATGAAGCCACTGAGTCTGATGAAGAAGCAGCTGGCGCAGATGGAGAAGAAGAAGCTACAGTAGCGCCACGCGCAGAACCTATTCCTGGCGCAGTGAAAGGCAAAGGCAAAGGGATTGCTGAAGAACCAAGCAGACCTGCTAAGCGCCCCAGAACTGACGCTGAAGAAGAAAAGGAGCTGAAACGCGCTAAAGAAGCCAGTAGACTGGAAGCGCAGTTAAAAAGAGATGAAGAATTCAGATTGAAACAGGCTGCTGATTTATCTAAATCTGAAAGGCGCAAAGGCGCAGGGTCTAGCGCTGATGCACGCGCGCCTGCTCATGATGCGCCTCCAACCGTTCATGCGCCTACTCCAACACCATCTTTTGATCGTCAACAAGTCAGAGATAAAATTTCTGCAGATTTATTTGGTGAAGATATTGAGGATCAACCTTAGGGGGAGCCAGATCAGTTAAGGCGCAAACCATCATCTGTGCGCCCAAAGGTTCCTGCGCCTCATCCTGAAGAAATTTCTTCAAGTGCAGATTATATTCCATCTCCTCCGCGCGCTCCTACTCCGCGCCCCTCTACTCCTGCGCCTCCTCCTCCCACTCCTGATATGAGTGTGGTTATTTCTCTACTAAAGCAACTCCAGCAAGGCCAGTCTCAAATGAACTCACAATTAGATCTTCATACTTCAATGCTTACCCAGCAGGCTGATGAGATTGCTGCCATTAAGGGGGAGATAAAGCGCATAGATGCCAACATCAAGGACAAACACTTCCTGATCCCTCAACAGTGGAATGATGCTATTGATCAGATGAACGATTTATTCAAAGGTACTCTTGCTTCTCTTCACGAGCGAATTAGCGCTGGCATCCAACTCACCGATGGCCAAGATTTTATAAACGCTATAAAGGAAGTAGAGTTGAACATAGCGGGGGATATAAGGAAATTGTTTGAAATGGTGGCTGGAGATAGCCATAAGTTATTGAGCGTTGTTGATAAGCTCAAAGAAGTTAAGGATGAGCTACAAATCCTGGGACTATCTGTATATGGCGCAGAACCAAATGATGAACCCAGCGCTGCTCCAATTGCTCCTGATGCACATGCGCCTGGATCAAATGCGCCCTCTTCCAGCTCTGCTCCTGCTCTCAGCGCGCCTATTGACATTAACTCCCTGCTTTCAAAGATTGATGTCTTGAAGGAGTTAGTTGTCACTCACTTCAACGCCGCACACTCCAGCGCAGACAGGCGCTCAGATAGGATTTCCTCTGACATTGTTTCAGCGCAGGCTGCTATTGAAGCTAACTTTCAGAACGTTGCAGAAAACGCCGCTCAACAGCAAGCCATTACTCAACGCACCATTGATGAATATCAAAACATCAATGTTGGTCATTTGCGCTACCTCAGAGACGGCGTCACAGACACTCATGGTTTAGTGAACCGCGCCTATCAACTTTCCAAACAAATCCAGCGCTCCGTTTCTGAAATTGAAGAAGGTTTGAAGGAAGATGACGCGCCTCCTAATCCTTAGTTTTCTTTGAATGTAAGTTAGAATTTTTTTTGTTAGTAAATCCCTTTTGAAGATAGTGATTTTAGTGCTTACTTGTTTTAGCACATCTTTTGTCTTTGTTCTATTCGAAACTTGTAATTTGTAACTCCTACTTCCCAAGTTTTAATGAGAACAATGCATCACTTATTATCAAACTTTGTTCACTCAAACTCCTTGTTTGTAGAATAATGAATATTGTTTAAATTCATATGCATCATATTGAATTGTTGTCGCGACCCCGGACCCCGCGGGCCCCGGGACCGCGAGCGGGACGTCGACTCTAACAATAAACTCCAAAATACCGAAGTTAAAAATTCCATTTAATACCAAAAGGTGATAATCCAAAGTTTTACAAAACCAAGTTTGATAAAGACTAAATACAACAATCATAAACTTCCACAAGTTTATGCCCAACAAAGTAAAAATATACAATTCTTAGTGACGTCATTGTTTGGTACAACTATCCCAAAATGGTTACACATTTACATAATGTAAACCAACCTATAAAAACCTTCCCCAAAAGAACGGATCCACCCTCGACGTCCTCTTTCTCGTGATCAGCGAGACTAATCCTTAGCACCTGGGGGGGGGTTAAGGAAAAACAAAGATGAAAGAAAAGGGGGTGAGATAAATCTCAATAAGTTACTAATGCAACTACATGACATGCTATGATGCAATAAGCAATAAACAATAATAATTATCACATAGGACATAGCAATTATCATATAACAGATAGCAGCGGAAATAAACACATAACAAAGGATATAGCCAAGGTTTTCCAATCCGGAACATCCAAATAAAGGATCGCTGCGCAGCTTCATAATCAACCAATCATCATCTTCATAATGGCATGAAAGCCGAAGAGAAAACCCCGGTACCGGAACCAATAACATAAAAGTGTCACAAAGGACAAGGACCATGACACAAAGTCATGCCCGCTAGCCAGATACATTCACAAAGGAACGCTGACTTATCCTTTCCAAGGCCAATCTGGAGAAGGGGTAAAGAAGGGGGCAAAACAATGGTCAACATTATAATGGACTTGGCTTTGCCATTATAATCTTTCCCATCGCCCAAACACACACAAAATACCAGCTGGACTTTCACGTAAAGGCTAAGTAATAAAATACTAGCACGATAAACAACAAAGGATTCCAAAGTAGGGAATCATGCCAATTAATCACCAAGAAGATGAAATGAACAAACAATGCACAATAAAGGTGCTTCAAAATCCCAATTCACCATTAACGACTTTCAAATACAAACTTGATCACAAAGGACCCAATTCTATCACTAAAGTGTGCAACAATGATCACTAGGGTCAACTAGAAAGACACCAAAGACCTAGACCAAAACACGATCTTCAACCACACCAAATAACAAATGTAATTTTTCAGAGGACTGTGCGGCCGCCCAAAAGAGTATGTGCGGTCGCCCAAACAGTCTCAAGACACGACCAAAAGCTTTCAGATAGTTGTGCGGTCGCCCAGGAATTTTTGTGCGGCCGCCCAATGATCTGAATTTCTGGAAATCGGGAAGAACAACATGGGTTCTTCCATTTTTCAAACCCAAACACATTTCAACCAAAAATCAAACATTCTAACTGGTATACAAATGTACCAAAACAACTCATAAGTCTAAAAGGACTCACACAACAACATTTAACAACCAAAATCAAGAATCAAACCCAACATTCAAGATTTCACCATTTTTGATCAAAAAACCCAAATAAATTCCAAACAAATTCAAAACTCATCCAAACTTCACATACAACACATCAAACATTATCTAGGCATGATATGAACATTTTAGCATTAAAATGGGGGAAAAGTAACTTACTTGAAAATTCTCAAAGTTGATGGATTTCAAATCTTTTTGATTCTACGCGATCCTATCGACGATCTAAACAATGTTTACGTTTTAAGAAATGAGAGAAGATGAGAGGAAGAAGGAGAAAATGAAGAGAGAAGAAGGAGAAGAAAACTTACCACTTTTGCTTAGAGAGAGAGAGAGATTTCTGGGAAGAGGAAGATGAGTGAGGGAGGAGAGTAGGGAGGTGAGGGAAGGAGTAGGGGGAATAATTCAAACATTTACACTTAGGCCCCCTCTCTCACACTCCACACAATTACTACACTCCCAACTAACAATTAAGACTCAACACTTCTATACTAACATAATGACCCAAATAAAATGCTAGGCATAATTATTATAACACATAAAATGCACACATAAATATTTAAATAAATAATAATTTAAATAAATAAATAAATAAGAAAATATTTAAATAATAATCATTTAATTACTAATAAAATAGAGCCTATATTTCGGCTCGTGACATTCACTCCCCCTTAAAGAAAATTCGACCCGAATTTTAACGAGACTCACCTTAAACAAAAAGCCACGGAAATTTCCTCTCGATCTCATCACGAAGCTCCCACGTCGACTCTTCGATATTGTGATTCCTCCAAAGAACTCGAACCAACGCAATACTCTTGCTCCTCAACTCTTGGACCTTGGAATCTAAGATCCGAACCGGTCGTTCCTCATAAGACATATCTGGCTCAATATCCTCCGGTACTCTCGGTAACACATGAGACGGATCATGAACGTACTTCCGAAGCATAGAAACGTGGAAAACGTTATGCAACCGGTCTAAAGATGACGGCAAAGCAAGACGATACGCAAGAAGTCCCACCTTTCCCAAAATCTCAAACGGACCAATAAACCTCGGAGCCAACTTGCCTTTCTTCCCAAAACGACGGATACCCACCTTCGGAGATACCTTCAAGAATACCAAATCACCAACCTGAAAACTAAGATCTCGCCTTCGGTTGTCTGCGTAGCTCTTATGTCGACTCTGGGCTGTCTTCAATCTATCCCGGATAACTTTAACTTTTTCAACCGAATCCCGAAGCAAATCAATACCCAAAACTTTCGCTTCACCGACCTCATCCCAACAAATAGGCGATCTACATTTCCTTCCATACAAGGCCTCATACGGTGCCATCTCGATACTAGCCTGATAACTGTTGTTGTAGGAGAATTCCACTAACGGTAGGTGCGAATCCCAAGAATCGGAAAAATCTATCGAACACGCTCGCAATATATCCTCAAGAATCTGAATAGTCCTCTCGGATTGACCATCGGTCTGAGGATGAAAAGATGTACTGAATCGCAATTCTGTACCCAAAGCTTCCTGAAATGCCTTCCAGAATCTAGAAGTAAACCTCGGGTCTCGATCTGACACAATGCTAACCGGAACCCCATGCAATCTAACGATCTCATCAATATAAAGGGTCGCAAGCTTCTCCATCGAATACCTGATGTCAATAGGCAAGAAATGGGCGCTCTTGGTCAATCTATCCACTATTACCCAAACACTGTCATACTTCCTACGGGTACGAGGCAGTCCCGTAACAAAATCCATAGTCACATGCTCCCATTTCCACTCGGGAATCTCTAACTGCTGAAGCAATCCCGCGGGTCTCTGATGCTCGGCTTTGACCTGCTGACACGTTAAACACTTCGATACATACTCCGCTATTTCCCTTTTCATATTAATCCACCAAAATTGTTGCTTCAAGTCTTGATACATCTTCGTACTACCCGGATGAATAGTATACCTCGATTTATGACCCTCATCAAGAACTCTCTGTTTAATTCCATCAACATTCGGAACACACAATCTTCCACGAAAAGTCAACACCCCACTCGGACTCAAAGAAAAATCCTCGAAGTTCTTTTCTTTCAGTTTACCCACTATCTTCACCAACTCGGGATCCTCTTTCTGAGCTTCCTTTATCCTCTGAATTAGGGTCGGAGATACCTTAATATTCGCAAAAATAGCCCCATGTCTCGATTCACGAGGAGACCAATCTCGAACATCCTCAAGCATTTTCCATTCACGAACCATCATCGAAGCCACATAAGATTTCCTACTAATCGCATCGGCTACCACATTCGCCTTCCCCGGGTGATAAGAAATCGTACAATCATAATCCTTCAATAATTCCATCCATCGGCGCTGTCGGTTGTTCAACTCCTTCTGGGAGAAAAGGTACTTCAAACTCTTGTGATCCGTAAAAATCTCAAACTTCGCCCCGTAAAGATAGTGCTTCCACTTGTGCAACGCAAATACAATAGCCGCTAACTCCATATCATGAGTCGGGTAATTCTGCTCACTAGGGGTCAACTTCCTCGAAGCATAAGCAATCACTTTCCCATTCTGCATCAACACACAACCCAAACCCTCTTTCGAAGCATCACTGTAAATCACTAGGCCATCGCTCCCATTAGGCAAAGTCAAGATCGGTGCGGTAGTCAACCTCTTCTTCAATTCCTCGAAACTCTTGTCACATTTCTCGGTCCACACAAACGGAACGTTCTTTCGGGTCAACTGCGCCATCGGAGTAGCGATCCTCGAAAATCCCTCGATAAATCTTCGGTAATAACCGGCTAAACCCAGAAAACTACGAATCTCGGTCACTGACTCGGGTCTCTTCCAATCCACTATAGCTTCAATCTTAGACGGATCCACAGAAATCCCGTCTTTAGAAATCACATGGCCCAGAAATGCCACCTTCTCGAGCCAAAATTCGCATTTACTGAACTTCGCAAATAATTTCTCCCTCGCAAGAACGGATAAAACTGTCCTCAAATGCTGCTCGTGCTCATCTCGAGATTTCGAATAAACAAGAATGTCATCGATGAAAACCACCACGAACGAATCAAGATAAGGATGGAAAACTCGGTTCATCAAATCCATAAACACGGCCGGCGCGTTAGTCAACCCAAACGGCATAACCAAGAACTCATAATGACCATAACGAGTGCGAAAAGCAGTCTTCGGGATATCCTCCGATCTAACCTTCAACTGATGGTACCCACTCCTCAAATCAAGCTTAGAGAAAACCACGGATCCTTGAAGCTGATCAAACAAATCATCAATATGCGGTAGAGGATACTTGTTCTTCACCGTAACCTGATTCAACTTCCGGTAATCGATGCACAACCTCAACGAACCATCTTTCTTCCGCACGAATAAAACCGGTGCTCCCCACGGGGAAACACTAGGGCGGATAAACCCTCGATCAAGCAACTCTTGCAACTGAACCTTTAACTCTTTTAACTCTGCGGGAGCTAACCTATAAGGTGCTTTCGAAATTGGAGCCGTACCCGGCAAAAGATCTATACAAAACTCAATCTCACGATCGGGAGGCATCTCATACTCGGTAGAGAAAACATCGGGAAATTCCCGAACTACCCGAACACTATCAAAACTAGGGGATTCTTTCCTAGTATCAAGAACACTAGCCAAATACCCCTCGCAACCACTATGCAATAATTTCCTCGCTTTCATAAAAGAAATTAAGCGAACCTTTCTACTCAGAGGACTAGCCTCAAACACAAATTTAGGCACATCAGGAATAGAAAAAGTAACAGTTTTCTTACGGCAATCAACAGAAGCGTGAAACTTGCTCAACCAATCCATACCCAAAATGACATCAAAGTCTTGGATAGGAAGAACCACCAAATCCGCACAAAGGACTCGACCACAAATAACCACATCACAAGCACGAAAGACTCGATCAGAAATCAAGCTTTCTCCTATAGGGGTCGACACCTCTAGCACGTACGGTAAAGACTCAAATGCAGCATTTAACATGGAAGCAAATTTCACAGAAATGTAAGAATGAGATGATCCTGGATCTACTAACGCTCGTGCGCTCACATTAGACACAGAAATAATACCTCCAATAACGGATGGATCATCGGTAGCTTGTTGTTGATTCATGGCAAATACCCTTCCTTGGACCTTGGGCTTCCCGGCGGCATCCCTTTTCTGACCTAGATTAGTACCAACTCCTGACCCGGATGCTTGACCTCGGTACCTCGTGCACTCTCTCGCAAAGTGCCCCATTTCACCACAATTGGTACACTTGCCTTGCTTTTTCCAACACCTATCCTCCGCATGGCCTACCTTTTGACAAAAGGTACAAGGCTTCCTAATTTGGCTCCCTTGGTTCCCGGAAGTGGTACCCGGGTTCCTTGGGATCGGTTGCCCTCGGGACTGAGATTGTCCCCCAAAGTTACCTCGATTTTCAATCCTTGGTTGTGGCTTGCTCTGCGCCCCTTGCTTACTCGGGTTAGCTACCTCAGTCTTCCTTTTATGCTCCCCAATATCTTGCTCTATCAAATAGGCTCGGTCCACCGCATCTTGGAACGTCACAATCTGTTGAGCAATCAGTTGAGTACGGATGGAGGTCTTCAATCCCCGAATAAATCTCATAGCCTTTTGTTCCTCGGTCCTCACCAAATAGTCGCAATACCGGGCTAATTCTATGAACTTCACCGAGTATTGTGCTATAAACAACACACCTTGCTCTAGGTTGAGTAGCTCGATCTCCTTTCGGTTTTGATCAACAACCGGAATGAAATGCTCCTTGAATTTGCGCACAAACAACTCCCACGCATACACCGTGCGGGTATCATCCCAAGTAGCTTTAACGCCCTTCCACCAATGCTCGGCGGCTCCCACAAGCTTGTAAGCCGCGAACCGGACCTTGTCCTCATCCGAACACCCAAACACCTCATAAATCTTTTCCATAGACTCAATCCATAACTCAGCTTTCCGAACATCGGGTTCCCCATTGAATTCAACCGGTTTCAACTTCAGAAATTGCTCCAATCCATAATGGGGTGGTGCTTGCTCTACCCTCGGACCTTGATCATGTATGGCCTTCATGGCCGCCTCAAACATGCCTTGAAACATGGCACGGGCTTCATCCCTTGTATCATTCTGATTCTGTGCCCCACTAGTACCTCCTCTGTTTCTTCTTCCATACATTGCGAGTAATTACCTGCATAAGACATCAACCGTTAATCACTCCGCACACTACTACCCACCTAGGTCATACTAATCCACCTAGACTTATACATAGAGCTAATGCCATGGCTCTGATACCAACTGTCGCGACCCCGGACCCCGCGGGCCCCGGGACCGCGAGCGGGACGTCGACTCTAACAATAAACTCCAAAATACCGAAGTTAAAAATTCCATTTAATACCAAAAGGTGATAATCCAAAGTTTTACAAAATCAAGTTTGATAAAGACTAAATACAACAATCATAAACTTCCACAAGTTTATGCCCAACAAAGTAAAAATATACAATTCTTAGTGACGTCATTGTTTGGTACAACTATCCCAAAATGGTTACACATTTACATAATGTAAACCAACCTATAAAAACCTTCCCCAAAAGAACGGATCCACCCTCGACGTCCTCTTTCTCGTGATCAGTGAGACTAATCCTTAGCACCTGGGGGGGGGGGTTAAGGAAAAACAAAGATGAAAGAAAAGGGGGTGAGATAAATCTCAATAAGTTACTAATGCAACTACATGACATGCTATGATGCAATAAGCAATAAACAATAATAATTATCACATAGCACATAGCAATTATCATATAACAGATAGCAGCGGAAATAAACACATAACAAAGGATATAGCCAAGGTTTTCCAATCCGGAACATCCAAATAAAGGATCGCTGCGCAGCTTCATAATCAACCAATCATCATCTTCATAATGGCATGAAAGCCGAAGAGAAAACCCCGGTACCGGAACCAATAACATAAAAGTATCACAAAGGACAAGGACCATGACACAAAGTCATGCCCGCTAGCCAGATACATTCACAAAGGAACGCTGACTTATCCTTTCCAAGGCCAATCTGGAGAAGGGGTAAAGAAGGGGGCAAAACAATGGTCAACATTATAATGGACTTGGCTTTGCCATTATAATCTTTCCCATCGCCCAAACACACACAAAATACCAGCTGGACTTTCACGTAAAGGCTAAGTAATAAAATACTAGCACGATAAACAACAAAGGATTCCAAAGTAGGGAATCATGCCAATTAATCACCAAGAAGATGAAATGAACAAACAATGCACAATAAAGGTGCTTCAAAATCCCAATTCACCATTAACGACTTTCAAATACAAACTTGATCACAAAGGACCCAATTCTATCACTAAAGTGTGCAACAATGATCACTAGGGTCAACTAGAAAGACACCAAAGACCTAGACCAAAACACGATCTTTAACCACACCAAATAACAAATGTAATTTTTCAGAGGACTGTGCGGCCGCCCAAAAGAGTATGTGCGGTCGCCCAAACAGTCTCAAGACACGACCAAAAGCTTTCAGATAGTTGTGCGGTCGCCCAGGAATTTTTGTGCGGCCGCCCAATGATCTGAATTTCTGGAAATCGGGAAGAACAACATGGGTTCTTCCATTTTTCAAACCCAAACACATTTCAACCAAAAATCAAACATTCTAACTGGTATACAAATGTACCAAAACAACTCATAAGTCTAAAAGGACTCACACAACAACATTTAACAACCAAAATCAAGAATCAAACCCAACATTCAAGATTTCACCATTTTTGATCAAAAAACCCAAATAAATTCCAAACAAATTCAAAACTCATCCAAACTTCACATACAACACATCAAACATTATCTAGGCATGATATGAACATTTTAGCATTAAAATGGGGGAAAAGTAACTTACTTGAAAATTCTCAAAGTTGATGGATTTCAAATCTTTTTGATTCTACGCGATCCTATCGACGATCTAAACAATGTTTACGTTTTAAGAAATGAGAGAAGATGAGAGGAAGAAGGAGAAAATGAAGAGAGAAGAAGGAGAAGAAAACTTACCACTTTTGCTTAGAGAGAGAGAGAGAGATTTCTGGGAAGAGGAAGATGAGTGAGGGAGGAGAGTAGGGAGGTGAGGGAAGGAGTAGGGGGAATAATTCAAACATTTACACTTAGGCCCCCTCTCTCACACTCCACACAATTACTACACTCCCAACTAACAATTAAGACTCAACACTTCTATACTAACATAATGACCCAAATAAAATGCTAGGCATAATTATTATAACACATAAAATGCACACATAAATATTTAAATAAATAATAATTTAAATAAATAAATAAGCAAATATTTAAATAATAATTATTTAATTACTAATAAAATAGAGCCTATATTTCGGGTCGTGACAATTGTTTCATACTTTCATGCATTGAGTTTAAACTTGGTTTAAACACTTTTCAAAACTAAAATTCATACATCATTTTGAATGGGTTAAACTGTTATTTCTATCTTTCCATATGTAATGTGTTAACCTTATTGGAATAGATTAGAAATCTATATCTTGGACTAGTGTGTACATTAACTTGAGACATGATTTACCAATTTCATTCATTTGGACATGTTTTTATCAAGTATAATGTTTGTCCTTGATATAGTAGGTAATGGCATCAATCAAATAGGGGGAGATTGTTGGGTATGCCCACATATATATCTCAGTTTTAATGTAATAGGATTTATTAGATTTGATTGATCCATCACCGAAGCTTTATTTCATGGACTTTAGACCCACATGTAAGAAGTATTTATACTTCATTTTTTAAGATGTCCATTGTTATAAAATAGGCTTAGAAATAGGGCAAGAAGATCAAGATTCGAAGAAAAATCACTCAGTAAGTTTGAGCCGCGCATACGCGCCATGCGCCTCTCTTCATTTGCGCCCTGAGCCCTTCATAGCACGCGCAAGGACTTATTACTAGCTATGCTATGCGCCTATGCGCCCCTTGTTTTAGCGCACATCATGTGCGCCTCTTGGCTCAAACGCGCCTCAAAGTGTTTATTCAACACTCAGTGATTTATTGAAGATTCAAAGACTTGAAGAGAATTCAAATTACGCCAATGATCCAACGGTGGTTAAAAGATGCATATAGGCCTAATCCGTTGACACGTGTCCATAACGGTCATATTTATGTTGAGTGTCAAAGTGGCCATAATATATGCATGCTCCAATCAACGAGCGACAGCTCATCTTATCCAAAAGGATTTCCAACGGCTAGTTTTTTGAAGTTCACTATAAATACCCCATAACTTCAACATTTTGAAGTTGCTGAGTTTTGCTAAGAATTTCAAGAATTTCTCTCTCTAAGCATTTGTTGAAGATTTGAAGATTGCCTTCGTTTTTCCAGATTTCTCAAGAACATCTTCATACCTTCATCCTTAGCCCAGATCTTCAAGCTATAACACTTTAGTTTCTTGTGCTCTCCATCTCAAAGATCTAAAGAGCCTTGATACTAAGAACACACACGCACCTCTTTAAGATTGATCATTTAGATTCTTCTTTAAGAGATACACCGGTTATTGTTTTGGATTTGTTCTTTCATAGTAATAGATCTTGAGTTAGTGTATAAGCTCAAACATTGTAATTTGTAACACTCACTCATTATATAAGATCTCCATTAGAAATCCAAGACTAACCATCTTGGTAGAGGACGTAGATCTTTCATTGATCGAACCTCTCCAAATAGCTTGTGTGATTATCTTGTCATTTCTTTCAAGTTATTATTTTCACTCACTATTTGCTTGTTTACTCATTGTAGATTGATTGAACTGAATTGTGTTGTGATTGTTATATCATTTGCCTTAGTTCCCTATTTCACTCACTTTGAGCCAAAATACTTAGTGTGTATGTTGCGCTCCCTTTATCACTTTGCGCCTATTTTCATTACTAAATTCCGCTGTGCATTTCACTCACTCACTTAGGCGCATTTCATTACGCTTACTTGATAAAGTGCGCATTTGCAATTGAGTTTATCAAGGGTACGAAAAGAATTTTAAAACAGCTATTCACCCCCCCCCCTCTAGCTATTTTTCATACCCTTGTTGCCCTTTGGGACCAACACATGTTATCACTCCTATTGCCCGACGAATCGGTCTTTATATCATGATCAATGTGTGTGTGTATGTGTTAGTGATTGAGACCGGATCCGAAGATTGCCTACATTCTTCTCATCATGAGAAGCTCAGGTCGGTGTAGTTCATTGATGAATTAGAATGGGGAGAGATGAAGCGGGATCATGCATATATAGGGGGAATATTAGGGTTAGAAGTAGTTCCTAGATCATTTTAGGGTTTGATAAAACCCTAGGATCATCATTGGCTATGGCATGTGCACATAAATAGGGATAACAATCCTAGATCTAGCATATCATGTATGTATAAGACTTAGATCTAGCATTATAACAAGAACATCATGAATACATATGAATGAACATATAAACATGAAGATCGCTACCCTAAATATAGCATCTATTATGAATCTAGACTAAGAACATGAAAAACACATGAAGAACATATGAATATGGATGCATAAACATAATGAAAACATGCATAATATAGATCTAGCCTAAGAACATAAAAAGAACATAATAACAAAAGTAAGAAGACTCGCCTTGATCGGCAAGAACTAGGGTTGAAGCTTCTTGAAGATTCGAAGAGGCTTCGAGGGTGCCGAAAAGGCTTAAACTAAGGGTTTCCTCATCAGTTTTGACTGTGGAACTCGTAGAATTGTGTGATCGATTTGAGGAGGGGAGGGCCCATATTTATAGATTTCGGGGGACGGAAAGAATGGCCGCCCGGCCATTGCGAGAACTTGGCGTGGAAGACAAGTTTTTAGGTCAGGAAATGCGTATAGGGGTAAAAACGGCCCGTGTGGCCCATTTGGAAGAAGTGGCCGCGTGGAAAAACCAAGGATTTATTATATTTAAGCATTTTAGTCTTGTTCGTCTCGTTCTCTCGTTCGATTTGATATGCGGTGCGTTCCGTGATTCATCCGGAGTCAAAAGTTATGACGATTTTCGTATCTGCGCTCACATGACTGAAATCTGGCGTAATTTTCAGGTCGGGTACTAACAGTATCCCCTTGGCGACGATTCTTGCAAGGCATGGAGGGTCGTCGATTAAGAAAGGAACCGATCTGAAACATGAGTTCCAAATCGAGGGAAAAGAGGTAAACGGTGACCAGGTTGGTCAAGCGGCTGGACCCAAGTTAGGCTACCTACGTATCCAAGTGGAATCAAGCCAACCGTAGTTCGAGCACATGGGAGAGAAAGAAATGAGACATTGTCTTTCACTGTGGATAGACAAACATTAGTAAGGCAATAAAGTCGTTACAAATGGACTTTACTGGGGAGAAAAGAAAAAAGAAACAAGATATCGTCTTTCCGCTTGAGATGACAAAAACTCGTGAAGTAACAAAGTCGTTGCAGATGGACCTTATCGGGGAAAGGAGGGAATAGGAAACGAGATATCGTTTTTTCGCTTGAGATCGACAAACACTCGTGAATAAATAAAGTCGCTGCAAATTGACTCTATTAGGGAAAGGAGGGAAGGCTATACGCACGGTTCGACAAGAAGTTTAAAGAATCAAGAACAGAATTAAGGATGGATTCTAACTTCCTATAGAGCGCACGCAATCTCATAATTTCTCAGTAAACTACGGTGCCTAGGTATAGTCCTCAGCTTCGCAGAATCCGGTAACCGGTAACGCCGATTGTACATCGGGACACAAGTGCCTTGAGCTCGCACGGGCTACGCCTAATAACTTTCTCAACATGAAGGGTTTATGGATGCATCCCACCTTCAATTATAATCTTTTGGGTTTATGGACGTTTCCGACCTCCAATTATAAATTGATTTAGTTATTAAAGGATTTTACTACGGTTTCCTTAATCCGCCTTTAATCCTAATTTAGGGGTTTATGGACGTTTCCAACCTTCCATTATGGATTGATTTGGTAGTTTTTGCGGTCTTCCGGACCAATTTTAATTTTGGAAAATTTGAAGCCTTTCTAGGCCAATTGGAAAATTTGAAGCCTTCCTAGGCCATTTTTAATTTTGGAAAATTTGAAGCCTTCCTAGGTCAATTGGAAAATTTGAAGCCTTCCTAGGCCATTTTTAATTTTGGAAAATTTGAAGCCTTCCTAGGCCAATTGGAAAATTTGAAGCCTTCCTAGGCCATTTTTAATTTTGAAAAATTTGAAGCCTTCTTACGCCAATTGGAAAATTTGAAGCCTTCCTAGGCCAATTGGAAAATTTGAAGCCTTCCTAGGCCATTTTTAATTTTGGAAAATTTGAAGCCTTCCTAGGCCAATTGGAAAATTTGAAGTCTTCCTAGGCCAATTAGAAAATTTGAAGCCTTCCTAGGCCATTTTTAATTTTGGAAAATTTGAAGCCTTCCTAGGCCAATTGGAAAATTTGAAGCCTTCCTAGGTCATTTTTTATTTTGGAAATTTTGAAGCCTTCCTAGGCCAATTGGAAAATTTGAAGCCTTCCTAGGCCATTTTTTATTTTGGAAAATTTGAAGCCTTCGTAGGCCAATTGGAAAATTTGAAGCCTTCCTAGGCCATTTTTAATTTTGGAAAATTTGAAGCGTTCCTAGGCCAATTGGAAAATTTGAAGCCTTCCTAAACCATTTTTAATTTTGGAAAATTTGAAGCCTTCGTAGGCCAATTGGAAAATTTGAAGCCTTCCTAGACCATTTTTAATTTTGGAAAATTTGAAGCCTTCCTAGGCCAATTGGAAAATTTGAAGCCTTCATAGGCCATTTTTAATTTTGGAAAATTTGAAGCCTCCCTAGGCCAATTGGAAAATTTGAAGCCTTCCTAGGCCAAGGTAATGTGAACGATTTATCGGACCGACTGTTCCCCGGACGCGCAAACTACCTAAATAACGCATCTAATTCAGAGAATTAATTAAGTTATTTATTTTTAGAAATTATGAGGCCTTCCCAGGCAAATTATTAATTCTCGGACATTTATTGGGGTCTTCTGGACCAAAGGAATGGACTAAGGACAAGTCCTAGAGATCGCGGTATTTAACATTTTAGAGCTTTATGATTATTGGATGTAACCCGGAGGAAAGCATGCGTGGGCGATCGCAAGTTTGAGGGATCAAGTTAGAGAGTGTGTAAAGTTTGGAGATTTGTAGATGTAAAGATACCTTTTGTTTAGGTTTCGAGCATTAAGTATTGTTTGTTTTGAGGAGTTTGAGTGTAATTACCTATAGTCTAGGGTTTGAGTGAATTTTGTAGAAGTTTAGTTGTATTTTACCCATAGTTTGGGGTTTTAAATGAATCTCATGCAGATTGCAAAGAGTTTTAATTTGTGGATTACCCAAGGTTTGGGGTTTATTTACATATTACTTTGATTGTAAGGATTTGGATTATAAATGACCCAAGTTTGGGATTTAAGTTAATTTCTTGTTGATTTGTAAGAGTTGTAATTGTAATTTACCCAAGTTCGGGGTTTATTTGCATTTTACTTTGCTTGTAAAGCTTTTGATTGTGAATTACCCAAGGTTAAGGTGTTTGGTTGATTAATTTTGTACTTTAGGGTTTAATGACCTTAAATTGGGGTTTTCATGAAACTCGTAGGTTTTGACCCAAGTTGATTGATTTATTTGTGGTATGTACAATGTATTGATTTAAATGGTTTTGTTAAAAAATGCATTTTTTTGTGTTAAGTAATTTGTGGTCCGAAAATGTTGTAATTTTTTTTTTTTGACCGATTTTTTTTTTTACTCGATTGACTTTGTTCAAAGTGCTTTTTGTGTTGTTTGACTTTTGTTAGAGTATAGAGATGTAATGTACATTAATGTTTCGTTGAGAAAGTTTACTTTGGATGAAGGTATATTTTTGTCCGTTAATTATTGAAATGTTTCGGACTTGTTCGGAGTTGACTTGTCTTTGATTTGTTTTGAGTTGACTTGTCTTGTCCTAGGTATACTAGGGTTTTGATTGTGAGATATTTATAATATACATTAGGATGCTTTGGGATTCTCCTAGAGTAAAATTGCAACAGTTCATATATATATATATATGAAGTGAAATAAACTGCTAGATTGATTACATACCTTTGCTGTGTATACCTGTTTGCGCTTGCAGGTTGTATTGCCACCCTTGAAGTCGAGGGGCTCGTGTAGCGTTGTGCATAGCTTGCGGGAGAAGACTCCAAAGACTGTTTATGGCTTGACCGGGTTTGACTGTACCTATGCCAATAGCGGGCATGATGTATGCTTGGGCGGTCATAGGAGGCAGTGTGAGGAGATGCTGATGGCTCTTGTGGCCGGAGGCGGCGATGTAGAGGTAACTTCCCATCTTTGCTAATACCGATACTATTGTGGCGATTCCGCTGTTGAGATGCCCAGTGGACTTGGATGTAGTGAGCAGACTTGCTTGACGGGTTTGACGGAGTTGTACCGTGCTCTAGATCGGAGTTGTAGATCGTATTTGTGCTTGAGGAGATGGGCCAGTGGAGGTTGTTTATTGGACATGGCAGAGATGCTCTTTACTTGGTTGAGAGGGTAGGTCCCTAGGATGGAGTAGGAAGTGTCTACTTGGTTTCGGTGGATCCTCCGTGGTCCATGACTTGTTTTAACATCTTTGTCTAACCGGGTTGGGTTGACCAAGGGCCTTGATGCTAGACAATCTGTTGTAAGGGGAGCCTCGTATGATGAGTTTGTTGGGACGCGCCTTAGGGTTCACGCGTTGTGATAGAGGAGAAGCTGTGGAGATAGGGCCGAGGCATGCTGAGTTGGTGGTGTCGGGCATGGCATGTCCTTCGTTTAATAGGGTTTTTGGAGTCCCTTTGTACGATCATGTAGACGGTGATGATGACCCTCAGTGGGTGCAGTGTGAGGCGAGTGAGATAGTTTTGGAGTTTCGGATCCTGGCGGGTTATGTCAGTGTATGTAACTTACCCTTTCTTTTATCCCACTTCTGTCTTTAGCAATCCTCTAGTTCGGACTATGTTGACACATTTGAACAGCCTTTGTCTAGGTGACTCCTCGGACATATGAGACTATGATACGCCATGAGGCCGGCCTACGGTTAGAACCTCCATTGCCTCCAGAATTGTTCCATGGTTGACGTCACTGTCCCTGAGCATGACCTCCATTACCGCGATTTCCACCAGAACGATTGCGCTGATTTTGACGGTGACCACGATTGTTATTGCCGCCATCCCTGTTACCAGAGAACACAAGTGCAGAATTAGGTGTTGATTCTCGCTTTTCAGCAGCTAGAGCAGACGGAGTGGGAGTAGCGAATTTGAGAAGCAACATCTCCTCTTTCAGCAATAAATCTGTCATAGTGTCGAAGGTAGGTGGATTTTGAGCATGAATTGCAGCAACCGCAGTCAAGAATTCCTTGTATTCTTGACCTAAACCGCTCAATACACGCTGGATAACCACTGATTCATCAATGGGGGCACCGGCAGCAGTGAGAGAGACATAGATGGAAAAAGCTCAAAGAAGATAATCGGAGATGGAGGTTTCTGGGGCTTTCTTCAAATCGTGCAATTTCTCCCTAAGATTGTCGATTTGAAGAGCCGAGGCAGCCCCAAAACGTTTGGATAAAGCCGCCCACGCAGCAGGGGATGTGTCACACGAATTAAGATATGGAAGAACAGGGGGTGTTACCGTACCCTTAATCCATCCACAGACAAGTTCAGTGCCCTTTACCCATAGAGCATGTTTGGTATTGTCAGAGCCATCATCGAGTTTGGCTGGAGGTTGGTGAGGGTCGATGATGTAGAGGAGGTCATGGGTACGGAGGAGTGTTTTGAAAAGGTTTGCCCAATTTATATAATTTTCCTTTGTGAGGAAAGTTTGGCCCATGATCGCAGTTGGGTTATAGAAGACAGGGAGAGATGAAGAAGACATTAAACTGTTAGGGAGGAAGAGGCTAAATCAGAATCGGTGGTCATGGGTGGCTGTGGGCAGCGGGTTAAGGAAGAATAAAAGAAGCGCTGAAGAATAAAAGAGGCGCTGGATCTAGGGTTTTAGGCTGATACCATGTTAGAATGGCACAAACACACGGCACATAAGGTTTGGAAGAAATTTTCCCTTGATAATTTATTCACAGTGATTGTTTACATTATATACAACTCAACCTACCAACTAAGTGATGTAAAGATGCAGCGGAATTGTAACTAATAATTGATCGAGACCAATTATTCTGCAAGGAATAAGGATTCCCAAGAAGAATTTCAACAAAATTCTTGAATAAAGAAACTAAAGGAGGTGAAAGAGGGATAAATAATTGCCTAGCAATTCTTGAATTAATAAGAAAACTCTAATTTTCAGAATACAAATTTAGGCCTATTTTATAGTGCACATAAAACTTGAAAAACACTCCTAAACCTTCTAGGAATAACCCTAACCTATATGGTAACACAATATGACTTAAAAATAGCAAAATAACTCCTAATCCTACTCTAAAACATTGTTTAAATATCAAAAATAATGACGAAAATAACAAATAAAATAAAAACTAATTTAAACTAAACCCTAAAATACTAATTAAAATACAAAAATAATTAATACATTTGACGTGGTCGAACATACGTGCTACATCATACACCCCCTCTTCAAACGATCTCGTCCCCGAGTTCATCTCCGAAGTTTGAAAAGTTCTGTCCCACTAAAAAAGATACTTTGAATAAATTAACATAGTCGGGATCGATCGCATAAATTCATGCAGGTGTGCGGCCGAGTTATGGACTGTATTCGGGAGAACCTTTGTCAAGCTCGGGCGAGCACTCTTCCTGCCTCGGCCGTGCGTAGCTGGGGAAACTAAAACTCCAAGTTTGGTCGAACAGCTTCGTGGTCCGGGCGGGTCTTGGAGAAGGTGCGACCGGAGTTGTTCTGGTCAGGGCGGGTTTGTCTCTGGGTGCGGTCGGACCCTGTCAACTGGTCCGGTCGTGTCTTTTGTCAGGTTTGGCCGGACCGCAACTCCTGGTTTGGTCGATTCCTGGCTTGGGATCGGACTAATATGTGCTGCACTTGGCTCCCGCAATCCATGCGTCACGTACAACCCTTCCAAGCACTGAACTACAAAATATTCCGTTACCACCTCTTAAAAAATTTGCTCCTCAGAATGTATTTCCAAGGATTCAGTCACATGTTATTCGTCCACCACCACTTCAAAAAGTGGCTCATCGGATTTTGATTCTGAAGCAATCTCTCCACCCACAGAAAAAAAAATTATAACTAACCTTTTCTCCTTTGAAATCCACATCAACACTAGAAATTGGACTTTGATTAATGGGTCCAACGCTATGATTTTCCTCATTTGTTGCGCTAGGAAGAACCTCAGTCATCACGAACGAAGTAAATAATTTGTTTTGACGGAGATCTTCCGCACGACTATTAGGGCGTGGGGGTGCTCCCATGACCCCCTCATCACAATTATTACGATTAACCCTACCGTACGGATCAACGCGACAGAGATCTTCCTCACGCTCGCCGTTTCGGTTTTCGTGGTTGACATCGCCACCACGGCTAACTACTACTCGCTCAATCGCCGTCAGAAGCTCATTACGTCGCGTTGCTTGATGCGTGGCTTGTTGCTCCAACAAACGTGTAATAGCAGTAAGAAGGGTATATGTGCCCTCGTTGTTTCCTCCATCGTTAGTCATCGTCTAAGGATCGTCCTTTTATGATACCAACTGATATAAAGACGTAGCGGAATTGTAACTAATAATTGATCGAGACCAATTATTCTGCAAGGAATAAGGATTCCCAAGAAGAATTTCAATGAAATTCTTGAATAAATAAACTAAAGGATGTGAAAGAGGGATAAATAATTGCCAAGCAATTCTTGAATTAATAATAAAACTCTAATTTTCAGAATACAACTTTAGGCCTATTTTATAGTGCCCATAAAACTTGAAAAACACTCTTAAACCTTCTAGGAATAACCCTAACCTATATGGTAACATAATATGACTCAAAAATAGCAAAATAACTCCTAATCCTACTCTAAAACCTTCTTTAAATGACCTATCAAAAATAATGACGAAAATAACAAATAAAATAAAAACTAATTTAAATTAACAGAAAATCTTGTGAAAAACGTGTTCTACACTAACGCTAGTATAGAACGTGTTTTTAAAAAAGCGGAGTGGTAGATTTGAAACTTAAGCGGAACGCTATGAGAAGGCGCGGTGCCATTGATGTAAATAACTGGGGCATGCACATTTTTAAACTGTAGGAGACATTTTATGATATTTTCACAGCAGACACTTTATAACCCTGGAGCAGGCACTTTATAACTCTAGAGCATGCACTTTTTGGAAACTTGTAAAAAAAAAAAAAAAAAAAAAAAAAAAAAAAAAAAACTCTCAGCAGTTACTTATAAAAGTGTATGCTTTGAACTTAGAAGTGTTTGCTTGAATTTTAAGAAGTGCCTGTTTTGAATTTTACATTTTTTATAATACAAGAGGCATTTTCTAATGCTATAAGAGGCACAAAATAATTCAGAGCAGACACTTATTTGGAACTTGTAAAAAAAAAAAAAAAAAAACAACAAACTCATCAGGCATGTTTTAAAATTCAAGTAGGCACATACTCCCTCCGTCCCATTTCAAATTGCAAATACTAGGTTGGCACGGGGATTAAGGGAAAAAGTGAAAAAGGTGATGTGTTGTGAGTGTTGATAGTTGAGTGGGAGAGAGAAAGTGGGGTAGAGAATAGTTAGTGGGTTAGTGGATGTGAGTGTGCAAGTGGGTTAAAACTTGCCATTTTTGGATTTTGCAATTTTAAATAGGACGGAGGGAGTATAAAAATGTCTGATGAATATTAGAAGTGCCTGCTTGAATTTTAAAACATGCCTGCTGAGTTTTTTTTTTTTTTTTTTTTTTACAAATGCCAAAAAAAGTGCCTACTCTAAGGTAAAAAAGTGACTGCTGTGAAAGTCCTCAAAAAAGTGTTTGCTTTAGGGTAAAAAAAGTGCCTGCTATAAAAATATTGAAAAGTGCCGCCTGCAGTATCAGAAACTGCAGTATCAGAAAGTGCCTGCCCCATAACCCTTCTTTTGCGCAAGAACTCTTCTTTGTGAAAAACACGTTTTACACTAAGGCTAGTGTAAAACGCGTTTTTCACAAGAACGGCTCTTAAACTAAATCCTAAAATACTAATTAAAATACAAAAATAATTAATACGTTTGACGTGGTCGAACATACGTGCTACATCACTAAGTATGGTAAACTAGGACTCTATATGTGACTCAATATTTACAATGTTTATCACACTATCCCTAAGATATGTGATTGATACTTAGCCTATATACACAAATAATTTCTCGGTGTGACTACCCCGAGATATCGTCTAATATGACCGACATCAAGAACTCAAAAGTGAAGTAAAGAACTGTTGGCTAGTAGGGATGGCAATGGGTCGGGTTTGGATCGGACCATGGCTGACCCGAACCCAAACCGAATCTCAAATATACTGACCCGAACCCGATCCGATCCGAAATTTCAAGAAACCGTGACCGACCTGATCCGAATCTTATTAAAAGTCTATTTTTTTAGCTCAAAATTAATTAATTAAAATATATTTTTAAGCACAATGTTGAATGTTGTATGGAAAATAGTCTAAAATCATTGAAATCTCACTTACAAACACAAATTAGAAAAAATAAATTTAAGATAATATTAAAAAATAAATTTAAGATCTAGCCTATTATTGTAAGGGGTTTGGACCCTAGGCCCCCGGTTTAGATCATAAACCCATAAGAACCCAAGACCAAATCAAAATTCCAATTAACCCCACATGCTTGAAAGAACAGCTCCAACCTAAGCCCAGCCCATAACCGGTCCGGTACCCACAGCCCAGCCCGACTCCGCCCCGACCCGCTGCCCACCCCTCCCATTTTGAATGCTAAAAATGTAAAATGCAACTAGCAGGAGTCGAACCAGGGGCAATTCTATGGAATCTTCTCCCTAAACCACTAAACTAACCAACTTTTTGTTATTAGCTTTGAATGTATAATATTACTGCTAGCCAGCCAAATCTAAATTGAAAAATACAAACAGATTCTCTACTGATTAATAAAATTCTTGATTATTCTCTAAGACACTAACTTTTTGTATAAAAAATAAATAGAAAATCCAAAAATATTATTTAAAAAATATAAAGTATCTAAATATTTATTAGAAAAAATAAATAGAAAATCAAAATAAATTAAACTATAATAATTAGATAAATTAAAACAATTTTTAAAAGATATAACTAAATATTTTATTGAAAAAAATATGATAGACCTAAAAACTAAATTGAACTATAAGTGTATTTTTTTTCACAATTTCTCTTTCTTTTTTTTTTTTTTTTTTTTTTTGCAAAAAAACTTTAAAAAGTCTCATATTTACCCTGATGTCTCTTGAGAATTTACAAGACTTTGATACAAATTATAAAACCTAAAAAAAAATACACTTATGAGACCTTTAAGGAACTCATGAGTCTGATACGAGACCTTTGTAAATGGCTCTCATGAGTGTGATATGAGACAATTTACATGTCTCATGAAAATTTATAAGACCTAAAAAATGCACTAATGAGACCTTTAAGAGACTCATGAGTCTGATATGAGACTTTTGTAGATAGACTCATGAGTCTGATATGAGACCTTTGTATATAGACTCATAAGTCTGATATGAGACAATTTACATGTCTCATAAAAATTTACAAGAATTTGATACAAATTATAAGACTTAAAAAATGCACTTATGAGACCTTTTAAAGACTCATGAGTCTGCTATGAGACCTTGTAAATAGACCCTCATAAGTCTGATATGAGACTTATTTACATGTCTTATAAGAATTTACAAGACTTTGATACCAATTAAAAGACTTAAAAAATGCACTTATGAGACCTTTGAGAGACTCATGAGTCCGCTATGAGACCTTGTAAATAGACCTCGTAAGTCTGATATGAGACTTATTTACATGTCTCATAAGAATTTACAAGACTTTGATACAATTTAAAAGACCTAAAAACTGCACTTATGAGACCATTGAGCGACTCATGTGTCTGCTATGAGACCTTGTAAATAGACCCTCATAAGTCTTATATGAGACTTATTTACATGTCTCATAAGAATTTACAAGACTTTGATAGAAATTAAAAGACCTAAAAAAATGCACTTATGAGACATTTGAGAGACTCATGAGTCTGCTATGAGACCTTGTAAATAGACCCTCATAAATCTGATATGAGACCTTGTAAAATTACTATTATATCTAAAATATAAGAGTTATTTTTTCTTAATTTTCACATATCTTAGAAAATAAAAATCATAAATAAAAAATTCTTACATGTTATTACCCGTTCCGCTCTTATATTAGGTGGAAGACTAGTTGAAGTATAGGAATTTTATTTTTCATAAATGTTCACATTTAAAAAAATTATAAAAACAATCCCATATTTTATTAAGTAGTCTACATATTTAGGTATAAGACAAAAATTACTCTTATAAAAAGTCTTACATGTTATTAACATATTTTCATGTTTTCTTAAAAAAATCATTAAAATGCCTTATATTTTATTAACTAATATGCTCGTATACTTAGGTATAAAGGTATAAGAATAAAAATTTAATAATAATAAAATAAGTTTATCAAATACAAGATTATATAATTACAATTTAATTTATTTGTAAGTCTTTCATATTTATAAATAAAAGATTGCGATTTGTTATATTTTTTAAAACATGTTATTTAATTATTTAAACAAAATTTGAGTTTTGTGAATATTTTAGAATTGCATTAATTGATTGTTTTATCTTAAATACTGTCATTGATTTCGTTCAAAAAGATACTAATATTAGATATTACAAAATTGTGAACACATGGTTCAATGTCTTAGTGGTGTGGGTGTTAGTTATTAGACATTAGGTCTAAGGTTCAAAACTTGGGAGCTCCTTTTTTTGTTTTAATTATACAGGTGGGCGGGCTGTGGAGTCGGGCTTGTCAGCGGGTGGGTCGGAGGGTGTGCTTTTGGGTTTTTATGGCATTTTGATCTGGGCATTTGGTTGTAGGTGGAATTATATATCTCAGCTGGGCTTTTATGGAGAAAAGATCTCAGGGATGGGGCCTAATGGAATTATGCCTTATTGTAAATATAAAAAGAGGGGCAAGTTAAAGATTTCCAACATGAAAACTAAAAGTTGTAATTGTCCTAAATTTTGAGGGTTTTGTAAAGCTAGGGAAACTTCTGTGTAACGAAATAAGTTGAGGCAAAGATTGTGAACGATAGCATATGCGTAGATGGTTTTGTAATACCCGTGACCGAGACCTAAGTTACAAAGGAGTAAAAGAACTTTTAGTCTTTCTGACCAAAATACGTGATTGGCTCTTTGGAGGTTCATGTCAATGAAAAGGGTCGTCATCTTTGTTTTCTCATTCCCAGTTATTTCAAAAGTATCAACGTGTACATTTTGTTCCCGATCCCGCGTTCACCATGTTCAAGATCGGCTCAGTTAGTTGAGCACCTTAGTTTTGAAAAGCATTCAAAGTAGCAAAACACAAGATAAGTTCCTATCCTTTGTCATATTTTTTTACTCATTTGTAAAATACTGAATTATGCAAATTCTCTTCAGTGTTGAGGTTCATGATTTATGACTGTGCTTACCTTATTACCGGCCTTTGGTTACCCAATATGTACTGATGAAATGATACATTATCAGGCACATCAATTACATGGATGTTGTTGGAGTGGAATTCTCATCACCTGACCGACATCAAGAACTCAAAAGTGAAGTAAAGAACTGTTGGCTAGCGCCTTAATTTCTTATCTTGAAGAAGGGGGATATAGAGGTATTTACATTATCACCACAGTAATTATTGCTCATTGGAGTCCTTACTGTGAGAATTGAATCCCTCCTCCAGTTTAGTTGTTTTCCCCCCCCCCCCCCCCCCAAAATTCTACTGTCTACCTTATTTTCGATGTTGCCTACCCCTGATGTTTGGTCAAATTTCAGCGCCTACCCTTTTCCTTGACATTTTCTACAATCAATTATAACTACGGTAGGGTGGGCAATGGAATTTGAACAAACCTCAGGGGTGGGAAGTGAAATTAAACCATTATAGTGATAGTCTCATAGAGTGGTATTTGGAGATCAACTCAGTATGCATTTGGATCTAAAGAATTCCATAGGACAAGTGGATTATATTATAGCCAACTTGGGATATACAATGTAGAGATTCATCTGCTATAAATAACTAGGGAGGATATGTTTACATGGAGGAAACAGCGTCTCCGTGCAATCAATTAGATACATATTCAGGTTATGCTTCTCGGGCCGAGCCACCTCAGTAGACTGTTCCGGTACTTTTTCGCATATATTGCCTCTTAACTAGAGGTGCTACTCCAACTAGGATTATACGTATTAGTTATCTCTATTAGCTACATACTGTATTTATCATCTCTATCTATGGAGTCCCTTTAATTGCTTCTTCCTTATCCCCATCATCTTCATCAATCAAATCATCCAACAGTTCAGGTTCTTCTTCCTCTGTCTTCTGTAGTGGGTCCCCTCCCTCTATTTCATCATCATCTGCATTTGCTTTGAGCTTCGCATCTTCTTCATCATCATCATCACGTTTATGAAACCCTGCAGCTAATTCTCCCTCAAGTAGAGGATTTAGATTTAGGCCTCCTTTCCTGCCCAGCTTCACCAAAGCTTGCGCGTTTTCTACCTCATTACCTGTAATTCCCCCGGAATTGAGCTTCTTGGCGTAGATTTTGGTGGCTAGGTAAATCAACCAAATACAAATGACAAGAAGGATGCATATCTGTACAACATCCTTAACCTTGAACCCCTTTGATCTGTGGTTTCGACTTGGCAATTGCTTCAACATCTCCTCACACACATACAAGAGGGAGGAGTCAAACACAAATGCATAAATAAAAAGTGTCGGCGGTGCTGCTGCTGCACCAAGTAGAATGACCACATATTTTTGGGCACTAGTAAGAAAACATTAATACCACAACGTGGCTGATATTTTTAGCTGCTTCACCTTTGGAACTTGTCATACTTATACACTACGGTAAGACTATTTCTTTATTTAGAAATGTGACTCAAATTTAGGTATAGATACAAAAGAAAAATGTGACTTATAGTTATGAGACAGAAGGAGTAAATTATTTTGGGTGTACTAAATGAATAAGTTATGTCTTACACAACTAATTTAAACAAGAGATTTTTTTTGGGGAAACTAGTTTCTACATAAGTAATAAAAAGTCATGTTTTTATAAGGGTTAAAGTTTATGGTTTAGGGTTTAAGAAGGGTTAAAAAACAAGACTTTTTATAACTTATGGAGGAACTAGTTTCCCCCAAAACCAAATCTTTAAACAATATAAGCGCTTAGTAAAAATAGTCCCTTCATTTTAAAACATAAATTAAGAAGAACAACATATTCCATTGATAACTCAACGATACATCTGACACATGCTTATTTGTATTTTGTTTTATTTATATACCGTAATTATTCTTTTTTAAGTATTAACTGATTTTATAGGATAATATGAGATTTTCTTATTTTTTTAATAATACAAGTAGTGGCTTATTATAATTATAATGGCATTATAAAGATAAAGTTATCCCAACTACTTTTTTTTTTTTTTTTTTTGAGAATTTTAAGAATGTAACACTTGACTTGGGCTCCGTTTGTTTCGCGTAAAATAACTCCCGGAAAATGTTTTCCCCATTTTCCGGTGTTTGTTACGCACCGAAAAATGAGGAAAATATTTTCCGGAAAATGGTTTTCCCTCTTTTCTAAGTAAAATGACTTACGGATTTTTACTAAGTAAGTCATTTTCCGGAAAATGTTAAACTCTCTCACTCACACCCAACTCTCCATAAAACCCCACCCTACCCACCCTACCCACTACACCTCTAACACCACACTCTTCATCCATCCTATCCACCACCCCCAGCACCCACCCCACCCACCCACCCCACCAAAAAAAAATAAAAAAAAATCTTTTCACTCATATTAAAAAAAAAAAACTGAACATCTCCACCACCCCCAACTACCCCAGCACCCACCCCACCCCACCTACCCACCCACCCCACCCAAAAAAAAAAAACTTCTTTTCACTCATATTAAAAAAAATTGAACATCTCCACAACTCCCAACTACCCCAGCACCCACCCCTACCACACCCCCACCCCACCAAAAAAAAAATAAATTTCACTCATTAAAAAAATAAAAAAATTGAACATCTCCATCACCTCCACCTACCCCAGCACCCACCCCACCCCACCCCACAAAAAAAAACTTATTTTCACTCATATTAAAAAAAAATAAAAAATGAACACCTCCACCCCCCAACTACCCTACCCCCACCACCCCACCCACCTCCCCACCCCAAAAAAAAATCAAAAAAATCACTCATATTAAAATTATTTTTGAACACCTCCCACGGCTCCCCACTACCCACCCCCACCCCTACCCCACCCACCCCTCACCCTACCCACCCCCACCAATTTTTTTTTTTACTCTTATTAAACTTTTTTCTAACAACTCCCACATTTGCGCTCCCTACCCCCACTACCCCACCACCCCCACCAGCTACCCCCACCCACCCACCCCCCAAAAAAAAATATACTCATTAAAATTATTTTTGAACACCCCCCACCTACCCCCCCCCCCCCACAACCACCCATCCACCCAACCCAAATTCTCCACCCACATTCAATTTTTTTTCTCATTATAATTCTTTTCCTCATATTATATTATTATTATTTTCATATGAAAATATTTTCCGGAAAACATTTTCCTTAGATTTACCAAACAACCAAAAACATGTTTATGTCATTTTCCGGAAAACATTTTCATTTTCCGGAAAACATTTTACGGGAAATCATTTTTCGGAAATTATTTTACGCGAAACAAACGGAGCCTTGGTTACTTTTAGAATAGGGAGAGGTTATTGCCACTACGCTTTTTTACTTTTCCACTACATTCATTAATTTAATGTAATATCTTGACTCAATTGCCCATCAAACACATCCTAACTATTTATGAAATTTTACATTTGTTATGGTAAGGTCATCTCATTCTTGTTATCTTCCATATTTCTTTTCAACCATTCAAAAAAAAATGCATAGTAATTTTTTTGAAAGAAACTATAAAATTAATAAAATTTATCATAAATTCGTAATGAAATCAGATTACTCATAATTCATCAAGGTGTTTTATGCAGAATAAACTACAAACATTATCAATTACATTTGTTTAAATTTGTACATGTGTTTTTTGTTCCTTATATGATTGAAATGAAGATTATAATAAGCAGTGAATACATATGGATTTTAAATGAATTATTTTATGATGGATTAAATATTATTCAGTTGGTAATAAAAATTTCATGAAATAAAAGTTTTTTTATTACAGAACAATCAATTTTGTGCTAAAAAGAGCCGGTCAGCTAATTAAAATTGTCAAGTCATAAACGGAAAATGAGCTAACATTACTAACTTTACTACTCCATCTGTCCCTAAATGAGTGTCCATTTTCAGAAATTTTTTGTCCCAAAATGAGTGTCTATTTTGATCATAACTTTGTCCCAAAATGATTTTTTTCGAATTTTTTTTCACAAATCTCTTTATACTTGCAAAAACTAAATGTTTGTAAAGAGGATTACAAGATTATATATGAATTTGGCCACCAAATTGTACAAAAAGGTACGTCCCTTGAAATAAAATTTGGACACTCATTTAAGGACAGAGGTAGTAGTAAAAATTTAGTTACGTGTTTCACAATTTTAATTGATAGACCGATGTTTTTAATTAAAAATACCTAAAAACCTTTTTTTACTGTTAGAAAACAATTATCTATCAATCATCAATATAATATATAAAAGCATCAATATAATATATAAAAGCAGGAACATTTTCAAGCCTCACAGCGCGCCACGTGGAATTGTGACGTGGAAAGCCGCGTGTCATCATTCCATTGGCTTAATCTCAATATTAATCTCAAATCAGTTGGGAAGATAATCAATTTTCAAATCTCAATAAATTATCCTATAATTAAGCAAACGGGTATAACAATATTATTTTGTGAAAAAAAATCAAATAGTGCAATCACTACTTAAATTTTTGCCATTTCAAAAGCAAACAAACTCGTATGATTCACTCTTGCTGATCCACTTGAAGAACAGGCACTAGAAATCATGCTACAAAACCATCATTGTCGCCTAAGCTTCCATCTTCTTTTACTGACTTATTTAAGCAATCTTAAGTAATTTAAGTTCATTCTCTTTTCCTTTCTTCAATCTGTTTCCAGTTCCGTTTTTGTGTCAGCTCTATATTTGTGCTATTTCGATTTTCTTATTCAATCCGATTCGAGTTTTTTTTTTTTTTTGTTATTATTACTTGATTATTGATTTATTGTAAACTGGTAGATAAGCCGATGACATCTTTGAACAATTATAGCCTAAAATCATATTGACAAAAATTTACCCACCACCAACAACCGCAATGGCCTCCAGTTCCATGTTTGTTTTTTCATCTGCGGACCGAAAGTAATTGCAGGTTCGATTCTTTTTTCTCAAGTCTATTTTTAGTTTTGTGCAACATAGTTCCATTACTGAAGAATGAATTAAGTGCTACTTCAATTTCTAATGAGCTACTCCTATAATCTAATGATACAACATATGATTGCTTTACCAATTTTTATGTGTTTCAGGTTGTGGATCAGTGCCATGTGGCTATGCCCCAACTGACAGCGCATATTCTTTTTACAAGTTCTTTTTACGAGGTGAGAAAAAACTAAAACCAAAATTCTATAACAAAGTGTGTCATTAGTTTGATCATGCCTTATTGATTTTTGATGCTTGATAAGTGAAATATCAACTAAAGACTAAAGCATTCATTAGACAATTTTACCCACATATTATCAAGTGTACTAAAGTGGTACTTGGTGATGATAGAGAAACTGTTGTTGAGATGTTATTTAGATCCGCGCTTAGGAATGTACTCCACCCGTCTCATTTTAAGAGTCAAAATTTGTTTGGGTTCAAAAATTAAAAAACAAATCTTTTAATTGTAAAATATAGAAAGGGGTAGAGTGTTGTGGATATAAAAAGTCGGGTACGGAATAGTTAGAGTATATGTATATTTAGAAGCAAATTCATGAACAAAAGTAAAAGTATTGGTTCATAACCAAATTACATAAACGTCATCATTCAATTAAAAAGTATGAAGATTTGAAAGTAATTTTAACTTATACTTATAATAGTAATAGTTACTATAATAATTAACTATAATAGTTACTATTATATTTAACTATTATATTTCACTAAAAATAGTTAACTATTATATTTAACTATTAATAGTTAACTATTTATTTTAACAATTATATTTAACTATTAATAATTAATTATTATAGTGATCTATTATAGTTAAAAATTATACAATTATTATGATTTAAGTTTAACTAATACTAATAAATAAAAATATAAAAGAAAAAAAAGATATTAGAATTGATAAATTAGTTTTCCGTGCAGTGCACGGGTTACCCACTAATTAATATAAATGATTATTTGTTCCAAAAAATACATAATATATTTTTACATATGTCATTTAAACACATTTTATAGTATATTTAGAAACAAATTCATGAAAAAAATAAAAGTATTGGTTCATAACCAAATTACATAAACGTCATCCTTCAATTAAAAAGTACGAAGATTTGAAAGTAATTTTAACTTATACTTATAATATTAATAGTTACTATAATAATTAACTATAATAGTTACTATTATATTTAACTATTATATTTCACTAAAAATAGTTAACTATTATATTTAACTATTAATAGTTAACTATTTATTTTAAAAATTATATTTAACTATTAATAATTAACTATTATAGTTATCTATTATAGTTAAATATTATACAATTATTATGATTTAAGTTTAACTAATACTATTAAATAAAAATATAAAAGAATAAAAAAGATATTAGAATTGGTAAATTAGTTTTTTGTGCAGTGCACATGTTACCCACTAATTAATATAAATGATTATTTGTTCCAACAAATACATAATATTTTTTTACGTATGTCATTTAAACACATTTTATAGCATATTTAGAAGCAAATTCATGAACAAAAGTAAAAGTATTGGTTCATAACCAAATTACATAAACGTCATCATTCAATTAAAAAGTACGAAGATTTGAAAGTAATTTAAATAATGATATTCGTTGCAGGAAAGATGGATGAATCATCAGATATGGAGATGGTGAACATAATGAATCAATCAATCGTATAGTACTCCTAATGAAAGATTGGTTTAGGAACAAAAAATATGTGATGTAGTGACTTTCCCTTATATTATCAATAAGTTGTACTTTGCTCGTCGAGTATCGACGGGTTACTAACTAGTTTTTATAATACTTACTCATCTGTAACATACATCAAATATAAAACCAATTGGTGGAACTATAAATTATTTTGAGAATTAGTTCTAAATAATATGTTATCAAGTTTGTAACATTAAAACGTATTTTCAATATGATGTCAAATATTTATAATTATTTTATTCAATGAAAAATTATTGATCACATATAATATTTTTATTTATGTTGTCAATGTATTTTTTTATAAAATAACTTTATTATTTTGATAATAATATATAATTATATTTGATATAAATAAAAAGTCTAATATTTGAAGAGAATAATAAAATAAATATTAATTGAAAGTTAAAAAGAAAATGTCTAAAATACCCCTCATGTGACATGAACATGACCATTTTTCGTTAATTTTCTAACGCCGTTAGGGGTCAAGGGGGGTCATAGGTCAAACTGAGACAAATGGCAAATTAGAGGGTCACTTTGGGATAAAATTGGGTTTGGGTGGTGATGTTCAAACAAGCTGTCCGGCCCAGCCCGACCCGTTTAAACCAAGCCCAAACGAGCCGCGGACAAAACGGACAACGGACCCATCAACTCGCGGGCTCGGTCCGGCCCGGCCCGTCCGTTGCACCCTATATCCGGCCCGCCCTTATGGCCCTTCCTTTGGTGGTCAACGGGCTCCACGGGCTTTGACCATTTATTTATATATAAAAAAAAACAGAGAGTGAGAGAGAGAGAGAGCATTTCATGCTTTTTTTGGTAAAATAAATCAAAGGTGTATATCTATGAATCTACCACTCCAAATGTTGGTGATGGCGTGAGAATAAGGCGAATGAGAGTGGATCGTGGTTTTGGAGAAAGGATAGGGAAGGCCGGTGAAGTTGAAATGGTCGGTAATGGTGGAGAACTGGAGAAGAAATGGCTTTTGTGAAAGTGAGAGAGAAGACTTCTTTGAAATCAAATGGGTGTTTTAATGTTTCCAATGATGACTGTGAGCCTTCCAGACAATTCCTCTATTTTTGATTTTTTTTTTGTTGCAGATTACTAAAAATAAGAAAATAAAAATAGTTTTTAAAAAGATGGGCCAAACGGGTACTGGCCAAACGGGCCCATGAATCCGCGGGCTTAAGCCTGGTCCCTGTGCATAAATGGAGCCCGACCTGTCCATGAGTTCAGGAGGGCTAGATACGGACTCGGTCCACGGGCTGACGGACTCGAGCCAAACGGACTGCGTGCTGGCGGGTTTGACGGGTTTCCATGGACTTGTGTCCATTTTGAACATCACCAGGTTTGGGTAGCAAAGTGAGAATAGGTGGATACTTTGGGAGGCTAAACATATTTTGGCCTAACTTCTATTGGTTTTTAAATAAAAACTGATACTTTTATTAATAAATGCAGTAGATTTTCTAAAGACAGTAGTATATAATAAGTAAATGTTGTTGTGGTATAATCTATTATAGAATGATCCATTAATTCCTTAAATACTAAAGGGTGGTTGTGTCCATTTTCAACAATAAGAAAGGGTAATCTTTCAAAAAAAAAAAAAAACAATAAGAAAGGGTAATTGTGTCTAGTTACAAATTTTTGTAGTCGAAAAGTAAAAAATATAGTGGCAATAGCTAGCCCCTCCCTTTAGAATATACCAAAAAAAAAAAAAAAAAAAGAAAAAAAAAAAAAAAAGAAAAAAATATTACAAACGGTTACTCTGAGAATATTAAACTTTTAAATTCCCCTATTTGACATTATTAATCCACTCTTCCTGTTTAGATACTCTACTGGGTTTAAAATACAGAACTGTCAATTCTGAAACTGGGGCCGTGTTCTACGTAGTGTGTATCCAGATTACGAGCTTATTAATGTAATTGGACAGTACTATATACGTTTGATTGTACCTGTAATAACCGGAATTTTTTTTATTTAATTTATTTTCGGTTTACTAATTTAATTAAACAATAATTAGAGTTATAAAGTAATTGAAAGAAGTGGGCCCAAGGAATATGGATTGGCCCGAAAATTTATATTAGTAAACCCAACCCAATTAAGTTTACCCAAGACTATAAATACTTTGGTTAGTGAAAAATTTAGGTTTTACTTCTTAATTAACAAAAACAACAAAACACAAAACCCTAAACCTAACCTAGCAGCAGCCGCACCAAGGAAGGAGGGAGAAGAAAAATTTCCGCCATTGTTGTTGAAGATTAATCCGTTCTAACTCAAGATAATATCAAAACTCACATCCTAAAATTTATTTCATTGATTTTGGATTATTAAAACTTAATCTATGCATGATTTAAGAATATGAACATTAGGGTTTTTGCATGGTAGAGATTTAATGGAAAATCTTAGAAAGAGTAATTGATTTGATCTATATGATATGCTAAAAAGATGACCCCAATGTTAGTTTAATTTTAAGATTGATTTTACAATCATGATTTGAATTGATTTATATTATGCAATGCTTGGAAATTGAACATATAAATCATTGAGGTTGAATTGGGTTTATCAAAAGAAGAAAAAAATATGGATTTTCCCCCATGGACACCTTCGGCCGAATGGCCCTAGGCCATTGGAAATTATTTTTGTTGATTTAAATGATCCTCGTTAAGTGTATTGTAAATAATATTGATGTTTGGGAATTTAGAAAAAATTTAAAGAATTCGAAAAATTGATCAAATCAATGGATTTTGGATCATACATGTTTCGGCCATGGTGATGAATTATGAGTGTTGAATTCGGTTTGTGAAAGTTAAGAATTGGAACGGGAAGTTAGTATTTTCGTTAAGTTATAATGAAAAGAAAACGAAATCTTTATAAGAATCGTTAAAAAGTTAGAAAACTAACTTGAGGAAATAGAATAAGTACTTGGAAGACCTTGAAAGTTAAAAAGTTAACAAGAAAGGAAAAGATTAGAAGTTTCAGTTAGTTTCCTAACGAAAAAGGACTAAACTGAAAAGAATTAAAGTTAGAAGAAATAAAAAGGAAACTTTGAAGTTAGAGGGGCCTAAGTGATTAAAAAGAGAAACTTAGGGGACCTTATGAATAAAACCAAAGTCAAAGGACCTTCCTGTAATTGAAGGAAAGTTGAAGGACTGAATTATAATTAATCCAAAGTGAAGGACCAATTTACAATTAAACTAAAGTTGAAGGACTAATTTACAATTAATCCAAAGTTGAAGGACTAAATTGCAATTGAATTAAAGTTGAAGGACTAAATTGCAATTAATCCAGAGTTAAAGGACCAATTTGCAATTAACTCAAAGTTGAGGGACCAAATTGTAATTAACCCAAAGTCAGAGGACTTAAGTGCAATTATATCAAAGTTAAAGGACTGACTCGTAAATCAAAGTCAGAAACTTAAACGTAAGAAAAGAAGTAACGAAGTAAAGAAGTTAAAACGCATCTCTCAGTTAACTAAGTAGAAATAGTTAACAATGTTGAGAGTACTAAAGTAAATTACTCCGTGCCTTGTAGATTTGCACAGAGAGGAGATTGCGAGGAAAAGCAATTCAGGTAAGGGATTACGTTCCTTACAGTATTTGAACTCCTGTTTATTGGAATTCCGTATTTTTCTAAAGTTAGCTATCAGTATGGCATGATAGTATTTGAATGAACTCTGCGTTATTGAACGTTCCTTGAAAGAATCTATACTTAGTGATGTCCCCATCGATCTACTAAGTATCGAAGTTTGAAACTTGTATCACATACTTGTACCATGGTATGTTCTCATTTTAACTTGTAAGTTAACCACTTACTCGTTAAGGCATCCAATGTCCAGTTAGAAAAGACATTGACGGACAGTCCAGTTAGAAAAGACTCGTCCTTAAACTAGGGATTGCATGAGTGATCACATGCCTTCTCTCAGGAATTGTCTGATTACAAGGATGATTCTAGACCCCGAGCATATGTGTGTGGATACCATATATGTTACGACCCACACTATTGGCTGAAGAAGCTAGGTGTACGAATTGTACCTTTGGCATTGAGGTTATAATGTACGTTACCAAGGAATTGACGGAATTTGAATGAATCCCTTTGGATTGTAGTGCCATAATCCTTTGAAAGAAAAATCTTAAAAGTAATACGACTGTATTGTTCTGCAGTCTTGAATCCAAAAGTAACTGAACCTATCCTTGTAAAAGTTATTCAAAGTATTCGTTCTGGTCGTCTCTCCTTAGTAACCGGAGAGGCCACGTATGAACTTACTGAGCATTCGTTCGCTCATCCCTTCTCTATAAATTTTGTTTTCAGGATTTAAGTAGAAGGACAAGACAAGGAAAGCAGCCGTAGGAAGACGGTGGACTGAAGATTCTTAATTTAGTAGTTTAAGTACGTTTATTTATCTTGATGTAAGTCGAAGTACATTGATGGTTAGGGTTGTTTACCTACCAAGACATGTTTAAGTTACGCTTCCGCTATTGTTTTGAATTTATGGTTAAATAAGGGTCCGTTGTGAACCCTAAATTGAAGTATTTATTATTGTTATTTATGGATATTTAATGCCATTAAATGCTCAGATATTATAAGAAAATTCGGGGTGTTACAGTTGGTATCAGAGCAATGGCTTTAGGTCTTATGGGAGAAAACTGAAAGTTAGGACTAATGGGAGAACTTAGTACTTGACTTGAATAAGATATTACTTGAGGAAGTTCAAGTGATAAAGTCTAACTCTAGGAATAATACTAAGAGTGTGCATAAAGTATGAATATACTTGGGGAAATAGGAACCTCTTCATTGTATATCTATTTACATTCTATTAATATGTTATAATGGAACCTTGGGGCTATGTACTAATTAAGTTTACTATTGGTGTGTGTAGGATCATGCCGAGGAGACCCATGAAGTCGGTAAGGTACAGTGCTACTCTAAGGGAAGAAATAGAAGCCAAAGAGGAGATTATTAAGCAGCTAACTAAGGAACTTCGCTCAGCTAAAAGAGAGCTTAGGAAGGAGACTCGAGGAGTCGGCAGTCTACAGAATGTCATCAAAGAACGCGATGAGGACATAATGTATGTGGAAGGAAAGTTAGCAGTACAGCTGAAGAAGGTCAAAAGCCTAGAAAGCCATGTGGTTAGAGCTAACCGTGAATGGAATCGAATCAGTGTACAACTGGTGGATGAGATAGAACAAAATAATGAACTGAAAAAGAAGATAGATGAGCAAGAAGCTTATGAGGAAGAGCTTAGGGCTTCAGGCTATCAGATTTGGGCTGAGAAGTTAGAATTGTAAGAAAAATATGACCAACTTACAGCAGAACATGCACACTGTGGGAAGTGATGCAATTAATGACAGATAGTTATAAGAATAGATTCTTTTATTTTGTTATTAGTAGGTAATGCAGTTAGAATTTTTCCTTATGTTAAGCTGGATTTTGGGTGTATTTTGAGATGTTTAAATCTCACACCTTAATTGAATAAAGTTAGTTATTTAATTTAAATACCCAAAATTTTGAATTTACTATTGTTATGTAGACAAAAGTTAACTTGTCGAGAAAAGACAAGGGAAAACGTCGGAGTGATTGAAATAATCTCCGTGACCATAGTACGAAGTAAGACGACCATTGGAATAAGTTAAAGCTAGTTAAGTAATAAAAACTAGTGAAATAAAGAAATAATAATCAACCAAGTAAAACGGTTGTAAATTATGAAGTATGAAAACTCCTGAACCGGAGAAGAAAGGTTAAGTAAACTAACCACATCTGAATAATGGTCTAGTACAAAAGACCTACGAACATGATTCAAAACTAACAAGTACCCGTTAGTAAAAGAATAGTAATGTTAAGTATACCATGCATACTGCACGTATTGTGTAGTGATGAATATTTCTAGAACACGAATTTGTTCTAAAGTGAAAGTAAAACTGCAGATGAATACCAGAAGAGGAAACAACAGGAACGGTGAGGGAAATGACAACACCGGTAATGCAGGCGGGCAGTTGGATCCGGCCCTGGTAAATCTTTTACAGACACTATCGCAGACAGTAGCTGGGATAGGTCAAACTGTTGCTGGAATTGCTCAACCACCACCACAAGCTCCATTACGTGACCCGCTGGAGTTATTTCAGAGGAGGAATCCAGACTCATTCTCAGACACTGCTAAGGAGAAACCCGAGGACTGGATTAAGAGCACCGAAAGAATATTCGAGACCCTGAACTGTACTGAGGAGCAGAAGGTAGTATTTGCGACCTTTATGTTGAAAGGGAAGGCTCAGACGTGGTGGGAGGCGGAAAAGCGAGCTGCTGTGGATCGTGGTGATGCAGCCTTTACTTGGACCCGATTTAAGGCTATTTTCAACGAAAATTATTACCCCGCAAGCACAAGGAATGCTAAGATAACGGAATTCCTGACTCTAGTACAAGGGAGTATGACTGTAGCGGAGTATGGTGAGAAGTTCACTGACCTACTAGAATTTGCACCCAGATTCTTCGATACTGAAGAACAGAAAGCAAGAAAGTTTGAAGCGGGATTGAGTGATAGAGTTCGGTACAGAATCACACCGTTAGCTCTGCCTACGTATTCAGCGGTGCTGGACAGGGCTAAGATAGTAGAGCGAGAGTCGGATAACTATCGTAACCGACGAGAAGAGAAAGGCAAAGCAGTGGCTGAAAAGTCGGAAGGAAACAAGGGTGGTAGGGACCACAACAACAATAAGAGGAAAGCGGTGGATGACAGTCGAGATAAGGGCAGTCATAGGAATAACACTCCAACAACGGCCATAGTGGAAATGGTCTGAACTTTAATGACAATAAGCGTGAGTGGAATAAGTGCAAGGGCCAAGGTTTCACCAGTTATGATAAATGTACCATTTGTGATGGAGCTCACAAGTCAGAGGTTTGCTGGTATAAGGAGCGGCAGTGCTACAACTGTAAGAAGGTGGGACACCCGAAGTGGAAGTGCCCAGAAACTAAGAAAGATGAACCAGCTGCAGGAAATAAGGATAACGGAGGAGGAAACGGTGGAGGCCGTGGTAGGATGTACACCATGACCGCAAAAGCAGCTGGAGTTAATGCCGATCTTGTAGCAGGTACAATGCAATTAAATTCCCGTGATGTCTATGTGTTAGTAGATACTGGCGCTACTCATTCAGTAGTTAGTAATGTTGTGGCAAAGAAGTTAAAACTATACCCAGAGAATTTAGAGATACCTTTAGTAATAGATACACCTACTAAAGACGCTATCCCCATTACTACCTCTTATAGAAACTGCACTTTAGGGATAGGAGGCACGAGCGTAAATATCGACCTCATTGAACTAGACATGTCAGAATTCGACATAATCCTGGGAATGGATTGGTTGGCTTTACATCAAGCTAAAGTGGATTGTCAAGAGAAAATAATGACGTTCCTAGGAGAGGAAGGTAAAGAATACAGATTTGTGGGTTCAAGGCCGAGGAAGAGGATAGGCTTAATCTCGGTGATGAAGGCCCGTAAAATGTTGAGAAAAGGATGTGTAGGATTCCTGGCACACATAAGTGAAACAGAAGAAAAAGGAGTAACCTTAGAGTCACTTGAAGTCGTGAATGAATTTCAAGATGTATTTCCTGAGGATTTACCTGGTATACCACCAGTGAGGGAAGTAGAGTTTTCCATTGACTTAGTACCAGAAACCACACCTATTTCGAGAGCACCGTACAGGATGGCTCCAACAGAGTTGAAAGAACTAAAGGAGCAGTTACAAGAATTGTTAGACAAGGGATTGATTAGGCCGAGTGTATCACCATGGGGTGCACCGGTACTATTTGTGAAGAAGAAAGATGGATCTATGAGACTGTGTATTGACTATAGAGAATTGAATAAAGTGACGGTTAGGAACCAATACCCGCTGCCGAGAATTGATGATTTGTTTGATCAATTGAGGGGAGCATGTTACTTTTCAAAGATTGATCTTAGATCCGGATACCACCAGCTGAGAGTCAAGGATGTAGACGTGGCGAAGACAGCGTTTAGAACGAGGTATGGACATTATGAGTTTGTCGTGATGCCATTTGGGTTAACGAACGCACCAGCCGCATTCATGGAGTTGATGAATAGAATATTTCAAGAGTACTTAGACAAGTGTGTGATAGTATTCATTGATGATATATTGGTGTACTCGAAGACAAAGGAGGAACATGCTGAACATTTGAGGATAGTACTAGAAATTTTGAGGAAACAGAAATTGTACGCGAAATTTAAGAAATGCGAATTCTGGTTGGAGAAAGTAGCATTTTTGGGGCACGTAGTGTCGAAAGAAGGAATTTCTGTGGACCCGACGAAGGTAGAAGCAATAATGGATTGGGAAAGGCCGACTACAGTAACCGAAATAAGAAGTTTCTTGGGTTTAGCTGGTTACTATAGAAGGTTCGTAGAGGGATTTTCGAAGTTATCTGGACCATTGACGAAGCTGACACAGAAGGCAGCTAAGTTTGTTTGGTCAGAAGAATGTGAACGAAGTTTTCAAGAATTGAAGAATAGACTAGTATCTGCACCAGTATTAACACTACCGACATGGACGGAAGGTTTTGTTATCTACAGTGATGCGTCGTTGAAAGGACTAGGCTGTGTACTGATGCAAAATGAGAAGGTGATAGCTTATGCATCTAGGCAGTTGAAGGTACATGAAAGGAATTACCCGACCCATGATCTGGAGTTAGCAGCAGTAGTGTTTGCCTTGAAGATTTGGAGACATTATCTGTATGGCGTAAAATGCCAGATTTTTACGGATCACAAGAGCCTTAAGTATATCTTCACGCAGAAGGAATTGAATATGAGACAACGGAGGTGGTTAGAACTTCTCAGGGATTACGACTGTGAAATATTGTATCATCCTGGGAAAGCCAACAAGGTGGCAGATGCCTTGAGTAGGAAGAATCACAGAATGTTGGCAACGTTGATCTCTAAGGGGGTAAGCTTATGGAAGGATGTCAAGGAGATGAACTTGATAGTAAAAGTAAACGGATACTTGGCTCGACTGACGTTACAACCTGCATTGTTGGGCAGAATTAAAGAGGCACAAGAATTAGACGAGGAGAGGGAAACTCTAATCGGAAAAGGGCAAGCAAAAGATCTTCATATGGGCGAAGATGGAATTTTGAGATACCAAAAGAGAGTGTGGGTGCCAAGCAATGATGAGATCAAGAGAGAGATACTGAGAGAAGCTCATTGCTCGAAGTTCTCTGTACATCCGGGAAGTACTAAAATGTATAGGGATCTAAAGGAATCATATTGGTGGAATAATATGAAGAATGACGTGGCAGAATATGTGCATAGATGTCTGACGTGTCAACAAGTTAAGAGTGAACATCAGAAGCCAGCAGGGCTACTGCAATCGTTACCAATTCCCGAATGGAAGTGGGAGAATATTGCTATGGATTTCGTAAGTGGGTTGCCAAGGACGGTAGGAAAGTATGATGCTATATGGGTTATAGTAGATCGATTGACTAAGTCAGCACATTTTCTGGCAATCAAGAAGACCGATTCGTTGGAGAAGTTGGCCAAGTTGTACATCGACGAGATAGTAAGGTTACATGGAATCCCGGTCACAATTGTGTCTGATCAAGATGCTAGGTTCACTTCGAAATTCTGGAACAGCCTACAGGAAGCATTGGGAACAGAGTTGACCATGAGTACGGCGTTTCACCCACAGACAGATGGACAGTCGGAAAGGACTATCCAGACGTTGGAAGACATGCTGAGGGCTACTTCGTTAGATTGGCCAAACGCATGGGACGAACACCTACCTTTAGTAGAATTCGCCTACAACAATAGCTTTCACGCAAGCATTGGGATGGCTCCATATGAAGCGTTGTATGGGAGGAAGTGTAGATCACCGGCGTGTTGGGATGAAGTCGGTGAGAGGAAGTTAAGCGTACCGGAACTTGTACAAGTCACGGCAGATAAGGTACAACAGATCCGGAAGTGGCTACAGACTGCGCAAAGTAGGCAGAAATCTTACGCAGACAATAGAAGGCGAGAACTGGAATTTCAGCCAGGGGATCGAGTATTCCTAAAGATATCGCCTACGAAGGGAGTTATGCGTTTTGGGATTAAGGGAAAGTTAAGTCCACGATATGTAGGACCATTCGAAATTCTTGATAAGATCGGGGAAGTGGCTTACCGATTGGCGTTACCGCCGGTATTAGCTGGAGTACATAATGTGTTCCATGTCTCCATGCTAAGGAAGTATATTCATGATCCGAGTCATGTGATAGAGTACAAGCAGTTAAGAGTTCGGGCAGATTTGACGTACGATGAACGACCAGTTAAGATCTCTACGTCCTCAGCACAGGTTCTATTTTGACCATCTTTATGACTGAGCAAGGAAGGGCTGTCTGTCCCCAATAATTAATTCTCGCTGACCCCGACAAAGAAATTTTTGGAGTGACCTTTTACAGCTTGATACTAAAAAAAAGAAAAAGTCGACAGAAAAGACGAGGTCATAAGAAAACGTACGGTTCCCTACGTAAAAGTGCAATGGAGCAATCACTCGGAAAGAGAAGCGACATGGGAACAAGAAAGTGAAATGCGCGAATTGTACCCGGACATCTTCTCGGATTAAGAATTGTCAAAGTTTGAGGACAAACTTCTTTAAAGGGGGTAAGAATGTAATAACCGGAATTTTTTTTTATTTAATTTATTTTCGGTTTACTAATTTAATTAAACAATAATTAGAGTTATAAAGTAATTGAAAGAAGTGGGCCCAAGGAATATGGATTGGCCCGAAAATTTATATTAGTAAACCCAACCCAATTAAGTTTACCCAAGACTATAAATACTTTGGTTAGTGAAAAATTTAGGTTTTACTTCTTAATTAACAAAAACAACAAAACACAAAACCCTAAACCTAACCTAGCAGCAGCCGCACCAAGGAAGGAGGGAGAAGAAAAATTTCCGCCATTGTTGTTGAAGATTAATCCGTTCTAACTCAAGGTAATATCAAAACTCACATCCTAAAATTTATTTCATTGATTTTGGATTATTAAAACTTAATCTATGCATGATTTAAGAATATGAACATTAGGGTTTTTGCATGGTAGAGATTTAATGGAAAATCTTAGAAAGAGTAATTGATTTGATCTATATGATATGCTAAAAAGATGACCCCAATGTTAGTTTAATTTTAAGATTGATTTTACAATCATGATTTGAATTGATTTATATTATGCAATGCTTGGAAATTGAACATATAAATCATTGAGGTTGAATTGGGTTTATCAAAAGAAGAAAAAATATGGATTTTCCCCCATGGGCACCTTCGGCCGAATGGCCCTAGACCATTGGAAATTATTTTTGTTGATTTAAATGATCCTCGTTAAGTGTATTGTAAATAATATTGATGTTTGAGAATTTAGAAAAAATTTAAAGAATTCGAAAAATTGATCAAATCAATGGATTTTGGATCATACATATTTCGGCCATGGTGATGAATTATGAGTGTTGAATTCGGTTTGTGAAAGTTAAGAATTGGAACGGGAAGTTAGTATTTTCGTTAAGTTATAATGAAAAGAAAACGAAATCTTTATAAGAATCGTTAAAAAGTTAGAAAACTAACTTGAGGAAATAGAATAAGTACTTGGAAGACCTTGAAAGTTAAAAAGTTAACAAGAAAGGAAAAGATTAGAAGTTTCAGTTAGTTTCCTAACGGAAAAGGACTAAACTGAAAAGAATTAAAGTTAGAAGAAATAAAAAGGAAACTTTGAAGTTAGAGGGGCCTAAGTGATTAAAAAGAGAAACTTAGGGGACCTTATGAACAAAACCAAAGTCAAAGGACCTTCCTGTAATTGAAGGAAAGTTGAAGGACTGAATTATAATTAATCCAAAGTGAAGGACCAATTTACAATTAAACTAAAGTTGAAGGACTAATTTACAATTAATCCAAAGTTGAAGGACTAAATTGCAATTGAATTAAAGTTGAAGGACTAAATTGCAATTAATCCAGAGTTAAAGGACCAATTTGCAATTAACTCAAAGTTGAGGGACCAAATTGTAATTAACCCAAAGTCAGAGGACTTAATTGCAATTATATCAAAGTTAAAGGACTGACTCGTAAATCAAAGTCAGAAACTTAAACGTAAGAAAAGAAGTAACGAAGTAAAGAAGTTAAAACGCATCTCTCAGTTAACTAAGTAGAAATAGTTAACAATGTTGAGAGTACTAAAGTAAATTACTCCGTGCCTTGTAGATTTGCACAGAGAGGAGATTGCGAGGAAAAGCAATTCAGGTAAGGGATTACGTTCCTTACAGTATTTGAACTCCTGTTTATTGGAATTCCGTATTTTTCTAAAGTTAGCTATCAGTATGGCATGATAGTATTTGAATGAACTCTGCGTTATTGAACGTTCCTTGAAAGAATCTATACTTAGTGATGTCCCCATCGATCTACTAAGTATCGAAGTTTGAAACTTGTATCACATACTTGTACCATGGTATGTTCTCATTTTAACTTGTAAGTTAACCACTTACTCGTTAAGGCATCCAATGTCCAGTTAGAAAAGACATTGACGGACAGTCCAGTTAGAAAAGACTCGTCCTTAAACTAGGGATTGCATGAGTGATCACATGCCTTCTCTCAGGAATTGTCTGATTACAAGGATGATTCTAGACCCCGAGCATATGTGTGTGGATACCATATATGTTACGACCCACACTATTGGCTGAAGAAGCTAGGTGTACGAATTGTACCTTTGGCATTGAGGTTATAATGTACGTTACCAAGGAATTGACGGAATTTGAATGAATCCCTTTGGATTGTAGTGCCATAATCCTTTGAAAGAAAAATCTTAAAAGTAATACGACTGTATTATTCTGCAGTCTTGAATCCAAAAGTAACTGAACCTATCCTTGTAAAAGTTATTCAAAGTATTCGTTCTGGTCGTCTCTCCTTAGTAACCGGAGAGGCCACGTATGAACTTACCGAGCATTCGTTCGCTCATCCCTTCTCTATAAATTTTGTTTTCAGGATTTAAGTAGAAGGACAAGACAAGGAAAGCAGCCGTAGGAAGACGGTGGACTGAAGATTCTTAATTTAGTAGTTTAAGTACGTTTATTTATCTTGATGTAAGTCGAAGTACATTGATGGTTAGGGTTGTTTACCTACCAAGACAAGTTTAAGTTACGCTTCCGCTATTGTTTTGAATTTATTTATATAAGGGGCCGTTGTGAACCCTAAATTGAAGTATTTATTATTGTTATTTATGGATATTTAATGCCATTAAATGCTCAGATATTATAAGAAAATTCGGGGTGTTACAGTACTCTTTGTTTTGGTCAATTTTCAGCAACCAACTAAAGATATTGAGTTGGGTACAATTGGAATAAATAACTTTGAAATTCAAGATGTAAAGGCTCCGGATGTAACGAGGAAAGCCTTTGAGCAACTACTCCACGGCATAAAACTTCGGGAGGTTTTGGTAACCTGCCTTGACCTAATTAATTTTATTAATTATAGAGTGTTTGAGTACAGAGAGAAAGTACAGAAGGAGAGAATTACTCAAGGGCTTTCCTCGTTACATCCTGAGCCTTTACATCTTCAATTTCAAAGTTCTTTATTCCAATTGTACCCAATTCAATCTCTTTAGTCAGTTGCTGAAAATTGACCAATACAATTTGGCGGCGTCCGTGAGAACTTTGGTCTTTTAGTTCCATAGAAAATATAAGATGAGCCATCAGACTACAAGCGTAATTACCTCAGGAACTCAAGCTACGACAGGTGGCAGGACTGGAATCCCACCAATCTCATCTGGAACGCCGACTTCAATTCAAAACGCAAGCACAACTGGTCCATCTGCTGTAGGATCCCTCAAAGTCCCATTGGACATTGCTACCAATCTGACCAGCATAATGAATCATTTAAGGCAACAGATGGCAGTTCAACATGATACCTCTGCAATGATGATCAACTCTATCACCAGGTTGTAACATGATGTCAATACTTTGCAATCTGGATCTTCCAGCTCCCACCAAAATCTCCGCCCCAACAACATTCAACCCGTTAATTCCAACCCAGGAGCAGCTATGGTCTCACCTTTTGCAGCTAAGAATGTTCATTTTGATTAGAATTCGGGTGTGCTAACTAACATGGGATTCATACCGATGGCTATTGCAGTATAGACAGACAGTCTGGTTGTAAATCCTGGTGAAGGCATCCTGATGTCCTCTACACCATTCCCTACACCTTCAACTGGACTGACAGAAGTTTTAACCCTCAATTTGATAATAATGTCAATCATATTGCAACTAATCTTGATGCAGGAAACTCAATGGCAAGGCAACTACAAGAGTTAAGGGAAATGGTTATGAATGTACCTTGAGTAACATTGCCGAATCATCAAGCATCTCCAACATGTTACAATGAATCCCGTTTTGTCTCAGCCATGGCCAACATGGTGATACCAAAGAAATTCACAGTGCCCCACATGAAGCAATATGATGGAACAACTGACCCCGTAGAGCACATTGCTTTATACCAGGAGAAGATGGATGTTATACACATTCAATTACAATATATATAGGCTTGCCTTTGGAGGGGATTTAGGTCTACTTTGACCGGTGCAGTCATGAGATGACTAATTAATCAACCTCTTGGCTCTATCGGATCTTATGATCAACCTATCAATATGCTTACTAATCAGTTTTCTTGTAACAAGTCTTTGAAAAACTGAGCAGTGATCTCTACAGGATAGTACAACAACTTGATGAGGCATTGAAAGATTACATAAGCCGGTTCAATAAAGAAGCTGTAGACATCCCCAATCTTGACATGTCCATAGAAACTGAAACTTTCAGGATGGGATTCAAGGAGAATTCACCCTACTACAAAGAGTTGGTCATGAATCCTTGCAAGAAGATGAAAGATGTCAGGACGAGAGTGTTAAAGTTTATCAGGCTGGAAGAAGATGAACTTATGCAAGAAAAGGCATCTAAGACGACATCTTCACATGAACATGCTGGCGGCAAGATGAAATCTTCTCATAATAAATTAAATAGGGGAAAACCCTACCCTAAACCTGATTATCTTAATATTCATTCTGTAGGTGATAATGATGATGAAGATGAATCAGAATATCCAAAGATAGATGACGACTGTTTTTTTGTGAACATTGCAGGACTATTACATGCTACAGACAACTTGGGAGAAAAATCAAGATGGCCAAAGAAGACCGACAAACCCTCAATAAGGAAAGACAAGTCAAAATGGTGTGTGTACAATGAGGACTTTGGACATTCAACGGAGAATTGCATCGCTTTAAGGAAAGAAACCAGTCACCTTCTTTCCAAAGGAATTTTTAAGGAACTACTGGGCAAAAGGAGAAGACGTACTGATAACCAGGAGCGACATGCTGAATACCAGGAGCGACATGCTAACCAGGAGCGACGTATAGACAACCGGGAGCAGCAACCTGAAAATCATACACCTCCTCCAGCTCCTACCTAGGTGGTCAATATGATAAGCGGAGGTTCTCACATCTGCAGCACATCTTACTCTGCCACCAAGCGTCATGCCAAAGATTCAAAGGAAGACAGACTCGATATGCCTACTTGACGGTCTAAGAAGACTATCATTCAGGAGATAACATTTTATGAAGATGACAAAGGCGATATCTTGGACCCTCACCATGATGGTCTAGTTGTAACCCTGCAGATTGCTAGTTGCCTGGTCGGGCGCATTCTAATAGACAATGGGAGCTCCGTGAACTTGGTGATGACTGATGCCTTAGAAGAAATGGAGATTCCTTTAATTCATGTTGTCAAGAATTCATCAGTCCTGGTTGGATTTAGAGGAGAGACAAAGCAAACAGTCGGGGAGATCAAGTTAACTATCTATGTTGCAAGAACTCATACCAACGCGACTGACATTTTCAGAAGCATAGCTACGTTGAGACAAAAACAAAGACTTGGTTAGCCTTGTAACATTAATGTCCAAAAAGAGGTAAGTGGACCTAAGTCCTTCATAGATAATTCGTAACCTAACTTGGACATGATGGAGTGTCGAAGAGCTTCAGAAGTAGTCAAGATGATGTCATCCACGTAGAGCAATAAGTAGGCCATATCCAAACCATTCTTTAAAATAAATAAATAATGATCTGAACGACTATAAACAAAACCAATGGATGCCACATAATCAACAAAAAAATTGTACCATGCTCGGAGGGATTGTTGAGACCATATAAAGACTTCCAAAGCAAGTACACATGATCCGAAAAGTGTTTGCCTCAAAATCACAGGGGTTGATGCATATAGACAGTCTCAAGAAGATCTGCATGCAAAAATTAATTTTTAATATCCAATTGATGGATGGGTCAATTTTAAGACAGAGATAAGCTGAGTACCATGCATATAGTGGTAGGTTTGACAACTGGACTGTATGTCTCACCACAGTTAATGCCAACCTGTTGATTTTCACCAAACCCAACTAAACGGGCTTTAGCTGCTCAAACGACCCATCAGACGTGTGCTTATGAGTAAAGATCCACATGGAGCGAATAACATTAGTAGCAGGGAGAGGGGTACCAAATCCCAAGGGGCGGGGTACCAAATCCCAAGTCCTATTAGGAATTAGATCATTAAATTCATCGGTCATGGCCATCTTCCAGTTAATATCATTTAGGGAGGAAATAGGATTACGAGGGAAGCGGAGATATAGAATTGGCATTATTAAGATTAAATGGAATTTTGGTCTTAACAATACCATGTTGACTTCGAGTAACCGGCCTATGAGATCGTACGGATATGGACGGAGGCAGACTAGAATTTAAACATCTAAAGGGACAGAGGAATGGGTAGATAGCTCAGAATGTGGTCCAAAAGGTGAGGGCCAAACAAGAGTAGACGGCTGACTTTGGGTTGGAGGATCTTGGACTGGACCTGCCGAGGGAGGGACTGGGCCCGAGATTGGGTTGGGCCAGGCTGGGTATGCGAAGAAGGAGTCTGGGCCACAACAACCAAAGGAATGGGCTGTAGAGACTGATTAGCCCACTGAGAGATCACATATGGGGGTGTGTGTGTGAATACCCTCCGTTCCGATGCAGCGACACAATTCACAATAATTTGAATATCTGAAAAGATCAAAACACTAAACGACAAACAAGATTAATATGAACAATGAAGAACAATAAGAACAAGACTTGAAAGTAAAGTGCAGAAAATAAAGAGCAGTAAGTAAATGCCACAATGATTTAGAAAGGTTCAATCTGTTAAAAGATCTACGTCCTTTACCAAGATGGTCAGTCTTGGATTTTGAATGAGGTATATATTGATTCACTTGAGTACAGATTACAGAGATGAAGTATTGAATCAACACCTATTTTCTATGAAGAGCAATCCTAGACTTAGACCAGTGTATCCCTAATGATTCAATCTATGTGATTGATCAATCAGGGTGAGTGTATGTGTAAGAATCAAAAGCTCTATGGAATCTATATGATTTTAGATCCTAATGAATCTTGTGTGTTACAAGGCTTGAGATTTGTAGGTGAAAGTTTCTGGAGTTGTTGAAGACTTGAAGATTGTGCTTGAAGATTCGAAAGATTATGGAAATCTTGAATATGATCTTCAATCACCAAGAGTTTGAACAACAATTTATCTCTTAGAATCTCAGCAATATTCAATGAAGAACTCAAGGAATATTTATAGCCTTGAAAGAGAAACTAGCCGTTTGAATTCTTGGGGGATAAGTTTGGAAGACAATGAGCTGTTGAATTCTGATTGGAGCTCAGTCTGAGTTGTCCTTCTATTGCAGAGTAGTGGTGGTCCAACTGTACTGATGAAGTCATTGAATGACAGTTGTACTCAAATTTGAAATTTGAATTTTGAAACGTTCTAAACTAACCATAGTTTTGGACACTAGGGTGACCATGGTTAAGTTTGAACCAAACTTGATTTTCTTCAATTATAGACACATGCGGCAGGCTTGACCCATGCGGCATCTTGCTCCATGCGGTAGCTTGGGAGCATGTGGCAAGTTGAGTCATGCGGCAAGATGAATCATGCGGCAGACTTGTTCATGCGGTAGACAATGCCTTGACCTCACTTCTCCAAACTTAGAAAAAATTGTGGGTCCTAATCTACTAAGCCTATCAAGTAAAAAATGGACTATTCTAAATGAAGTACAAGTACTTTGTACAATATATCCTAAAGTCCACAAAGAGTAAAATTAGGTTATGGGATCAATCAAATTAAGGTAATAGGAGTGGTTTATAATAAGCATACCCAACAATCTCCCCATATTTGATGTACAAGTACTTCTTACTTGGTAATAACATGTTTTCAAGAAATATCATTTTATTAATTTCATGTCCCAAGTCAATGCACACTATAAGCCCATGTCATAGATTTCTATCATCCTATAAAAAAAAAGAAATTACTAATTCTAGTAGATAGAAATAAGATTTGAAGCATTTCAAGAGATAAACAAAGTAACATAGAAGTGCATCAAACACAAACAATCAACCATACTCCAAAGAATAATCATTTAAGCATCGGAGTACAAAACAAAAGAGAAATATTGTTTTAACTTACAGACTAAAGAAAAATAGACATAAAAGATAATTGCTTTAACATCAACACAAATTGTTCAGATGACCACACATGGTCATATCAAAAGATAGTACGGTAGGGCTAGATGCGGTCAATATCAATGAAGTCATTATCAAAAGGACTTGTGGTAAGAGGAAAACGTTAGGCAGGTAAGTTCAATCCTGGAATCATGATTGGGACATTGATTCCATCTTCTTCAGGATCATCTTCACCTTGAGCTATAACATTTTCATGGCCTTCTTGATTATCTTGATTAGCTCCTCTGTTAAGTCTGTTTATTACCGTATTCATCCTGTTCGAGAGAAGATAAATTTTTGTAGATTGACTCTCTATCCTAGTGTTTTGAATCTCAATTCGAATGGTTTGAACTTGCATTGCTGCGGTCATGGGATTGATCCTTGGTACAAACTTGTCTGCAACTGCCATCAATGCAGCATTGGTATGAGTGAGAATGTGCTCTTTAAAGGATGACTTTACCTTTCCAAGTTCTTGTTTCACTTCAAGCTTATCCCGGCTTAATGCACTTGAAAGTTCTTTGCCAGCCCCTTCTACTCCTTTAACCACACTCTTACTGATGAAATCAGTTTGCATACGCAATGCTTCTTTTAACTCAACAAAGGTGAGGGGTACGTTAGAGCTTGAAGGCGCGGCAGAACTTGAGCTTGTATTACCTACAAGTGTATCTATGATAGCCTTTTTTATAAACTCACTTTCCCCCTTAATGGTTGAAATCAACTCAGAGGGAAGTGCGGTAACTTCAGGTCATAGAGAGGCTTGATCAGTCTTGACTTCAATGAGCTCTTCTCGAAGCGCAACCATGCTTGACACTAATGAAGACACTTGAGATTGAGTGTCAGCTTACATTTGAGTGAGGAGCTTGACTGCGGCAAGGAGTTCAGAAGTTGAATGTGCGGCAGTCTCATATAGTGCGGCAGGCACAGGGACTGCGACCGAAGGTATGTCGGTCTCTTTAGAAATTTTCTCATCTAAAGCACCAGCAAGAGTGATATCCTCATCTTCTTCAATAGTGACAAAATTGGCATCTTTTTCATGCACGGGTTCATCCTCTTCAATACTCATTTCTTTCACACTAGCAGACTTATCACTTGCAGTGGAACTCTCTTCTCTATCCTTCTGAGCTTTCATCAACCAACCCTTTGTCAATGGGCATAGTGGTTGGTGCGGCAACTTCATCATCAGCAGAGCTCTCATCAACATCCTCATCAGACTTGTCACTAGCTTCTTCAATTTCAACTTCTTCTTTCTCAACATCACAAAATTCCTCAACATCTTCAAGTTGAGCATCCAAAACAAAGTTCTTAGAGAGTTTTGGAGGAGCAACCTCAATATCTTCATCTAAGTCAAAATCAGGTGAATTGACCTCAGGAGATGGTTGTTTGGATACCTTGTCTTTCTTGGTAATCTTAACAGGGCTAGGAGTATGGGAGCGTTTCTTAAGGTGTTTCTCAAAAAGTATCTCCCCCTGACTTGATGTGTATTTTAAGGGAAGAGAAGGTTTGGATTTTGAAGCAGAGGATACGGTAGGTTTGGAGGGAATGGAGGATTTGGATGGTGCGGTATAGAGAGACTTGGATTGTTTTTGTTTTGGTTGAGGTTTAGGAGATGGAGTAGGTGATAGTGAGGGTGCGACATGAGTGGATTTGGGTTTGGAGGGTTTTGATACAGTAGGTGATAAATGACTATTTTATAGTCATTTAAGGTCTAAAAAGATAGTTTATTAGCTTTTATTCCACTTAAATTACCTATTTTCTACTCTTTATTTAATATAATGCACTTGGAGAATGTTTTTATGATACAAGCAGGTTTTCAATACATTCTTGAGGAAAAAGGAAGCTAAGGCATCATCTTTGTGAAGGAGGAACGCTTGGCAAAGGAGGAAATAAGCTAGTCCATGAAAAGTCAAAGTTCCAGTCAAATCAGGGTCTGCTCGGCCGAGCAGTACCCTTGACTCGGCCGAGCGAAACTAGTCCAGAAATAGTCTATTCGAAAAAAGGATTGCTCGGCCGAGCACTTTTCCTTGACTCGGCCGAGCACCCCCTGAATCAGCAAAAAAGTGCCTTTTCAAATGGAGACTTCTCAAGGCATCCATCCGGGAAAAATTGCATCCTCTCCTCCAATGCTTATATATAGAAGTAGAAATCAGTGTTTTAGATATCTAGAAACATTGTAAACTTACTATAGTGAAATTTGTACTCTCAAACATCAAATAATTCTCAGAATTTGTGAAAGATATTCATCATTTCTTGAACAAACTTCTGAGTTTCTCAAGCAATAATATCAAGAGGTTATTTTCAAGTCTTTGTCTCCATTTCAAGTTCAGAATAAGTATCTCTACTCTTTTATCTTATCTTCATCTTATTCTTCTCTTTTTCACAAATGGCTTGTGAGTAATCCCCCTATTTCTTGGGGTTGGAAACTCAAACAAACACTTGTATTTACTAATATTCATGCTCTAAATTTACTTTCTTCATCTTAAACAATTCTACTATATCAAACTTTAATGCCTACGACCATGATGACGTCCATGGCTTGTATGAATCTTAGTTAATCAAGGAAGTACTGATCGGAGAACCTTGATTAACGGATCCATATAGTCAGAACTAAGTTCATTACTCACGAGAGTAGTGTAATGGCTTAGGGATGCTCCTTGAGTGGAAAGTATGCTGATTTTCATAAAGAAAACTTAATGGATTCTTACTAATTATGGGCCATCGAGAGATAGGGCATAATTAGTATGAGAATACAAACGCTACTTGCTTGATCGTGAGAAGTAGTGTAGGCCTAGCATACCATCCTTGTTTTAAAAATGAAACTCTAAATCTAAAAAGAGCATGATTAATTGATAAATACAATGTTGTTTGTGTCCCAATCCCGAGGATTCCTTAACAATAAGAGTTTTCAATCTAAGCTTTAGTTTTTATTATTATTTTCTAGTCGTGACAAACAATTTTGTACCCCCCCAATCATTCTCTTTTCTTTATTCTTTTATACAAAGCAAAAATACTTTTCTAAGTAAAGTTGTCCTCGTGGGAACGACTCCCTCTTGCACTATCTATACTACAAAAAACCCGTGCACTTGCGGAATAAACGTAACAAGTTTTTTGGCGCCGCTGCCGGGGACAACGGTTTACTTACAATTTTTTTTTTTTTTTTTTTTTTTTGCTTTTTGTTTTTAGTTTTAGTTTTAATTTTAATTTTTGTTGATTATCTAACTTCCCGTCAAAGAATTTGTGTCTTTTTTTTCATTTAGGTACCCTCGGAGTATATGAAAAGAGCCCGAATCATACTTGAAGAGTTTGATCCGGAACCTGAAAGAACCTTTCACGAAAGGTTAAGAAGACTAAGAGAAGTACTAGAAGAAAATATGGCACGAAACGGTGAAAATAATGAGGGTAATGACGGAGAACCCGCTACACCCTTACCTAGGACCCTTCGGGACTTTGTCAATCCAAGTACCCCGGGGACTAGGACACCCATTGTCATTCCAAATGCCGACGCAGCCCATTTTGAAATTAAGCCTCAACTTCTACACATTGTTATGAACAACCAATTTGGAGGCTCGGCACTTGAAGATCCACACCTTCACATCCAATCCTTCTTGGAGTATTGTGACACCACTCGAGTTCTCGGTGTCACACCCGAAGCGATACGGATGCGCCTTTTTCCATTCTCTTTGAAGGACAAGGCAAAACAATGGTTGAACTCGGTCCCCCACAATTCATTAACAACATGGGACCAAGTTCAGGAAGCTTTTCTTGGACGCTTCTTCCCACCATCCAAGACCGCTCAGATTCGGACTAAGATTACGAATTTTAGTCAAAACAGCGACGAATCTCTCTATTATGCATGGGAAAGGTACAAAGAGCTTCTAAGGATGTGCCCACACCACGGGCTTGAAAAGTGGTTGATTGTCCACACTTTCTACAACGGTCTCACATTCAAGACTAGGGAGACCATCGATGCCGCCACAGGAGGAGCATTGATGAACAAAGGCGTGGACGAAGCATACGACCTAATAGAGAACATTGCATTGAACCACTATCAGTGGTCCAATGAGAGGGAGCAACCGCAAGGGACTCCAGGTAAGTATAATGTTGATGTTGTTACTCTTCTCTCTTCTAAAGTTGATATGCTTCTTAAAAAAATTGAAACTCTTAATGTAAATCCCGTTGCTAGTATAAACATTTTTTGTGAGTTGTGTGGGTCAAACTCACACACTCCGATGGTTGTGAATTGCTTGCCACTACTTCTAGTGATCAAGCCAATTTTGTTGCTTCTAATGGACAAAGAGGGGGTATGTATTCAAACATAGACAATCCCGAGTGGAAAAATCACCCCAATTTTTCCTATAGAAGCAACAACGTTTTAAACCCTCAACCTTCTAATCAAGCGCCGGGATTCGCACCTAAGAATTTCAATAATTCTTTCCCTCCCCCTAAATCTAAATTAGATCTTCTTATGGATTATGTTGTAGAACAAATTAAAAATCAGGAGACGATCAACAATGAATTTAGGGAAAACTTTAAGGTTTTGAATGCTAGGTTTGACAACTTAGCCGCGCATAATAAGATGCTTGAGAACCAACAAGCTCAACAGGCCAATACCTCACATAGACCACAAGGGAGTCTTCCCGGTCAACCTCAAAGGCCTAATGAGCATGCTAACGTAACAATCTCAATGAGAAAAGAGAACCCAAGTCCGACCCCACCGTTGGTCGAGACTAATAAAGAGATTAAAGACGAGATTAGGTACCCTGGTTTCAATAGATATTTTGATCCTCCTATACCCTATCCTCAAATATTAATCAAGAAAGGGGTTAATGATCAACATGCTGAGTTTTTGAAAACGTTAAAATCTTTAAATATTAGAGTTCCATATTCTGATGAAGAAAGAAATGATTTTTAAGAAGAAATCTTTAGAGGATTTTGAAAACTTCACTTTGGCGGAAGACGTTAGTGCCATTTTACAAAAGAAGCTTCCGCCAAAGTTAAAAGATCCCGGCACGTTTTCTATCCCTTGTAGTATAGGTAGGTGTAACATGGAAAACGCTATGCTTGATTTGGGGGCTAGCGTAAGTATAATGCCTTTCTCGGTTAGTCAGAGATTAGGTGTGGGGAACTCCAACCTACCACCATATCTCTACAGTTGGCAGACCGATCCATTCAATACCCAATCGGTATTATGAAGAACATGCCGTGTCGCATAGGGGACCTAATCATCCCTGTCGACTTTGTGATCCTCGAAATTGAGGAGGATCAAGATATCCCAGTCATTTTAGGAAGACCTTTTCTTGCAACTGCAGGAGCGATTATTGATGTAAAGAAGGGTACTCTTTCATTAAATGTTGGAAACGAGAAAATAGAATTCAAAAAGAGTACCCCAACTATTGAAAATTCCTGTCATAAATACGAAATTTTGAAAGAAAATCATAAGAACTTAAATGTCATACAGTCTATGGATTCCAAGAAGGATCATGTAGATGAATTTACAGCTTATGAAAATCATGTCAAAGAAATGAAGGAAGCAAGGGCAAGTGAAAAGAATATAGATTGGAAGAGGATGCTACATGAAGAAGATGAAGGAGATGACATCATAGAAAGGTCAAAGGAAGTAGCACCCAAGAAAACTATGGGATTTCAAGCATGCAAAGACTATCATAAATTAATCCCGTCAAAGAAAAAGAATGGATGGCGTATGTGTATCAATCGTAGAGCCTCGAACAATTCACAAGATGTGAAATGGCGTATTGTCAAAGATAACAGGCCATCTCAATACCATGCAATGGCCATTCCGATTAGCAAAAAGGCGTCGAGCTAATGACGTAAAACAAGCATCATCGGGATAATAACCGATGGATTATTTTATTGTTTTTATTTATTTATTTATTTATTTATTTATTTTATATTATTATTTGTATTGTTTTTATTTTAACATTTGTTTTTGTAGTGAACAAAAAAAAAGGGTCAGAAAGAGGTACATTCAGTAGAGGATCGCTCGGCCGAGTCAAGGAATTCTGCTCGGCCGAGCATATCGGGGTTGACTGGCGACTTTTGGTAAAAGACAGGTCTTTTGATTTTCTTCCCAAAATTTCTTCATCTTCTTCTACTCTTCTTCTCTAAACCCTCTATAAACCCAACACCTTACCCTCTTCTTCCCCAAATTCCGACCAAATCACCATTCTTTCCGACCAAATACCCCATCCCCAACCTTTCTTCACCTCCCAAATACCATATCAACCATCAAAACCCACCAAATCACCCCAAAATTTCCCAAAACCGAAAATTTCCAAAAAATTGCCAAACCCATGAAATTCATCAATCAAACCCACAATTCTCATCAAATTCCATCTCCATTACACCTCTAAACACCAAACCCACGTCAAAACAACCAATTACTGTCCAATTCACCCGAAATCAAAACCCTAGATTTTTCCCCAAATTCCAAATTCGGGAAAGATTGAAATTGAAGGCCAAGGTTGATACTTTTGGGAATTTTGAAGCTATTGGAGGAGGAAGAACACAGATTGAAGCCCACTCCATCATTAACATTCGGGTAACAAAAATTTTTCACTCTTTTTCTCACTAGAATCATTTGGGCTATCTTGCTCTGTTTCTGATTATTGTTGTAATGGAGAGTCGTGGGAAGAGGGCAACTTCTAAGGCATCTAAAGCCTCTGGGAGTGGGACTAAGAAATCAAAGAAGGGTGAGGGTTCAAGTTCGAATTTGGTTCCTACTCTAAACAACTTGGGAATCCAATTTAAATCTAATCCCGAGCTAAAAAGATTTGAAAGGTTAGCAGGAAAAGATGTTAAGCCAACCCAATTCCCAAATTTTGATGCTATGGGGTCATTAGGTATTCAAGGAAATATTTGGAATTTGCACATAGGATTGGAAGCGCGAGATTTCTTGCGATCACAGGCAAAAACTTACGAAAGCATCACCCTCGAATTCCTGAGCACAGTGTCAAAAACGACAAGGGATAGGATAGATTTGGTATCAGGTGACCAATTCGAAGATATTAGAATAACTTTTCGTCTTTTAAATAACTCATATAAGCTTGATTTGGAAGAAATAAATGAAATTCTTGGTTGGCCTACCCCTAGAAACCTAACAAATGAGATCCCTCCAGAGTTTAATGCGGACCTCTTTTGGTTACAAATCACTGGGCAAACACCTTTTCTTCCTAGAACCTCTAAGGCTTCCTTAATTGTCCACCCCGTTCTCCGCTACATCCATAGAATGTATGCGTGCACTATCTTTGCAAGAGAGGATAAAGGAACAATAAATAGGCCTGAGTTGTTTCTCCTTTGGGCTTTCGTGACTGGATATAGGGGAATTAATCTAGGGAAATAGTTAGTAGACCGTCTTTTGGACCATGTTTCACCTAATTTCCTTGGGGATATTCATATTGGGGGAATAATAACATTATTTGCTGAGTATGTGCACATTAAGATACCCGAGGAAGGACCAAACGCTTGGGAACCAGTTCGAGGTTCAAGGGCATTGGACATAGCTGCCCTTAAAGTGATGAATATGATTTCTGAAGATGAGGAAGGAGGCTATACAATGTATGTTGGAGGAGGAGCAAATAGAAGACCATACACCCATTTACCCAACAACCAATTGCCCATCATCACCTTAAACCAACCTCAAACTTGGATTTTCCCAAGTAATCAAGGACCCAATATTCAACAAAATGAGTCAATGGGAGAGCAACAAGAAGAACCGCAACAACACCACTTCCAAAACCAAATGCCTCCCGATTTTTATGACCGATTCAACCAAATGTTCATCCAGCAAAACCAAATGTACCAACAAAATACCCAAATCTTTAACCGACTCGACCAATATTCCAACAATTTTGACCAATTCCGCACCAACATGGAGGATCGGGTCAACAACATTTAAGGAAGCGTTGATTACATTTACAACTATGGAATTGGGAATTGGATGAATTTCAGGCCTCCAAATCCGCCACCACCGCAACCATTCTAGTCGGTACCTCTTTCTCCCTCTCCTCTAATTATTCTTGTCCCAATTTTCATTTCTACTTTTCAAAACATTAGGGACAATGTTTTATTTAAGTGTGAGGGGGGGTAGTATCTATTTATTTATTTCTTTTCCCGTTTTTAGTATTTTATTTTTATATATTGCGAATAGTTTTATTTTCAAAAAAAAAATAAATAAAAAATATTTAGCCAATGCTCCCGTTGATGAGAATGTTATATCTATTATCATTTGTCTAAAGTAAAATTTTTACCTTTCTAACTTCTACTTAAGAAATTTGATAATAACAACATAGGATTGTATTGGATGGTAAATAGAAAATTTTCAAAATTAATATGAACTTTTAAATCCTATTGAATAGAAGCATTACATTATTATTGAAATTGTGGGCATTTAAGTTTGGATACAATATTCTTGTGAAACTTTTAAAACATTCTTGTATGTACATATCAAAACTCCCATTTATTTTCTTTTCCAAATATTTACAAAATTGTTATGCTTTTCATGAATCACAAAAACTTTTCCATTTCCACTTTCAAGGCTAAATCAATATAACCTTCTTGTAAATTGTCCACTCAAATATCTAAATGAACTTATCATTATAGAGTGTGACAATTTTAAAAAAAGAAACTCAATTGCCACGTTTAATCATAATAATCAATAGCCTTTTTCCACTATCATCCTCTGCTTATTCTTTTTGTGATTCAAAAGAGCATAATAAATTTTGGACATATTTGATAAGGAATAAAATCTTAGTCTAAGAAATGTACTTCCAAGCATGAAAAAAAAAAAAAATTCTTCACAAAGCACTCTAAAAGAGTGACCTTAATTATCAATTCATACTTGTGTCCCACAAATTCATTTGGTTATCTCAATATGCTCTTATTCAATGGTATTTATTCATGTCATATTAGCATTCAAACTCTTCTATTTGCTTTCCAATATCATCCTACCTTCTTCTTCACAAATTTCTTAAGACGAAAAATTTAGAAGGAAAGAATTTTATAAAGGCAATACTTTATAACAATATTCTGAGGGAACATTGAAGACCTTTCTTGTTTTTTTACTAATGTCATTTTCACTCCTCTCTTTTCAAATATTTAACTTGCTCGAGGACAACCAAGATTCTAGTGTGGGGGAGTTGATAAATGACTATTTTATAGTCATTTAAGGTCTAAAAAGATAGTTTATTAGCTTTTATTCCACTTAAATTACCTATTTTCTACTCTTTATTTAATATAATGCACTTGGAGAATGTTTTTATGATACAAGCAGGTTTTCAATACATTCTTGAGGAAAAAGGAAGCTAAGGCATCATCTTTGTGAAGGAGGAACACTTGGCAAAAGAGGAAATAAGCTAGTCCATGAAAAGTCAAAGTTCCAGTCAAAGCATGGTCTGCTCGGCCGAGCAGTACCCTTGACTCGGCCGAACGAAACTAGTCCAGAAACAGTCTATTCGAAAAAAGGATTGCTCGGCTGAGCACTTTTCCTTGACTCGACCGAGCACCCCCTGAATCAGCAAAAAGGTGCCTTTTTAAATGGAGACTTCTCAAGGCATCCATCCGGGAAAAATTGCATCCTCTCCTCCAAGGCTTATATATAGAAGTAGAAATCAGTGTTTTAGATATCTAGAAACATTGTAAACTTACTATAGTGAAATTTGTACTCTCAAACATCAAATAATTCTCAGAATTTGTGAAAGATATTCATCATTTCTTGAACAAACTTCTGAGTTTCTCAAGCAATAATATCAAGAGGTTATTTTCAAGGCTTTGTATCCATTTCAAGTTCAGAATAAGTATCTCTACTCTTTTATCTTATCTTCATCTTATTCTTCTCTTTTTCACAAATGGCTTGTGAGTAATCCCCCTATTTCTTGGGGTTGGAAACTCAAACAAACACTTGTATTTACTAATATTCATGCTCTAAATTTACTTTCTTCATCTTAAACAATTCTACTATATCAAACTTTAACGCCTACGACCATGATGACGTCCATGGCTTGTATGAATCTTAGTTAATCAAGGGAAGTACTGATCGGAGAACCTTGATTAACGGATCCATATAGTCAGAACTAAGTTCATTACTCACGAGAGTAGTGTAATGGCTTAGGGATGCTCCTTGAGTGGAAAGTATGCTGATTTTCATAAAGAAAACTTAATGGATTCTTACTAATTATGGGCCATCGAGAGATAGGGCATAATTAGTATGAGAATACAAACGCTACTTGCTTGATCGTGAGAAGTAGTGTAGGCCTAGCATACCATCCTTGTTTTAAAAATGAAACTCTAAATCTAAAAAGAGCATGATTAATTGATGAATACAATGTTGTTTGTGTCCCAATCCCGAGGATTCCTTAACAATAAGAGTTTTCAATCTAAGCTTTAGTTTTTATTATTATTTTCTAGTCGTGACAAACAATTTTGTACCCCCCAATCATTCTCTTTTCTTTATTCTTTTATACAAAGCAAAAATACTTTTCTAAGTAAAGTTGTCCTCGTGGGAATGACTCGCTCTTGCACTATCTATACTACAAAAAACCCGTGCACTTGCGGAATAAACGTAACAAGTTTTTTGCTTGACTGGTGCGGTCGAGAGGGAGGATGTAGTAATCTTGATTCTAGCAGATGATGGTTTGGACTTCTTCACAACCTTTTCAACAGGCACAACTTTCTCTTTGCCTTTGACAGAAATTGGATTGGAGGGAGTAGCAATATCTTTTCCCTTTGCCCGTGCCTTAAGTGCAGCAGCCTTCAACCTTTCATGTTCAAATGCGGCAGCCTCTTCAGCAGAAATTATTTTATCACCCGAATTAGCTAGACTGCGCTTGGTGTACTTGGCTGGTACATACTCCTCAACTAGATCTCTGAGAAGGTATGACCTGTACATGTCATCACCAAAATTGTTGCGGTAGTTAGCTCTCATGGACTTACGGCAGAAGGCATTTGTAGAAGGGATAGGCACTTGATACTTTTTGTTTTTCTCAAACTCCTCATTGATTCGCTTAGTATGCCTCATCATGTAAGATATCAGCCTGCTGTTAGTGCGGTATTTTGTCTCACCTTCTTCTTTAGCATCCTTGTAGGAAAAGATGTTAGCCACCAGAATGTCATAGATTACATGTCCCCAATCCAGCTTCTTGCCCAGATAGAATGCATCATAAATCATCCACTGAGTGTTGTTAAAATTGGCATGATTGTCAGTCTTGCACATGAGAGCATGATCAACCAAGTGACCAATGTGCTACATTATTTCTCCTACATCCTTCCTTTGAATTTTTAGGATATTAGATGTGCCGGCAAGTTTCTTGGTTAGGCTGAGTGATTCTTGTTTAGAGAATGGCTCAGGTCCATCTTTTCTCAGCTTGATGCCCATGGCATAGCCCGGATCACTAGCATCAAAAGCCATCGGGATGCCCATGACAGAGGCCTTGATGAATTTGGGGTGAGATTCAGGCTCTTCTGAGCTTTCCATTTCCACGGTAGTGCTAAAGAATTCATCTACGAAAGCCGGTAGGTGGAAGTCTTGATGGAGAGTGAAATAATGAAGAATTCCAGATTTATGAGTCTGGCAAGAATATTGCGGCCAATAGCATCCATTTTGAGATCCTCTAGATCCAACACTATTCCAGGAATGAAGTGATTTAAGTCCTGAAATAAAACAAGTTCAAAGTTTAGAATGATGAAGTGAAGTGCGGTCACTTGACAAAGAGAAGTTCGGCAAGAGAGCACGGTCAAGTGAGGCACGGTACGGGTGAGATGCGGTAAGGAGATCTAGGAGCAAGGTTATCGCAAACACTTAAGAAATAGAGCCAAAACGGATTAAAATAAGAGCAGTACTCAAACATGAAATTTAGAGAAGGGTAAAATAAAATGGATCAAAAAATGAGTTTGCCAAGAACACGAAGAACATGACAAAGAACATGATGATCATATCAAGTTCATACACAAATATGCCAGAAAATGACCAAAATCGAAGAAAGATTACATGTTCAAGTACCCTAGAAGCAGATTAAGCAACAATATCATAGCAATTTCATGAAATAATCAACATTAAACACGGATATTGAAGGAGAACTTTGAGAGAAACCGAAATACTCATAAACCCATTTGGGGAATAAACAAAAATGAAAGATTAAATGAACCAAAACTCATGTAATAGATGAATAATAAACCACAATAAGCGTAAACACCAAGATTATAACACCATTGAAGCATGAAATCAAGAGAATCATGATAGAATATGAAGAGGCGATGAAAACCCACCAAAGAAAATTTCAAAGTTCTAGGTCAGAAATCATACCATTACTACTACATGAGAAGTAAATTGGGAAGGAATAGAACTAGGTTGTTGTTCATCAACAACTTCAACAGATTTGGAGGTTTTCTTGGTCTGATTTTTAGAAGACATTTTATACAGAGAAAAATGAGAGAGAGAGAAGGCGAGTAGAGGGAGTTTTTAGAGCGAGAAAGTTTTAGAGAGAAGGGGGTTTGCTTTTTCAGAAAAGTAGGAAGTGCAGAATGGTGGGAAGAAGATGGTTGAACGGTTTGTGTAGGGATAGCAGAGATCAGATGATGGGAAGTGGGGGTTAACTCTGCAAAAAGGTCAGAATTGACCTAGGTTGTCCAATCTCATTAAATGGAAGGAGTCCTTTTGTCTTATCAAGACAACCAATGATGGCTCATGATGATTTAAGGAATAAAAATTAAATGCTAAAATTAATGTTCCCAAATGATTTGAATTAAATGAAAAGCGAGGGAAAAATGAAAGTTACCTTAATACCCTTGAGATAGGTGTCACAAAATCCTAAAATTCTCTAAGTTAAGAAGACTTACCTGGGGTCCTTAGCATGCGGCAACTTGTTGTGGACCGTGATAAGTGCGGTCGAGTGAGGTCTTACCTTGCTTTTGTTTTAACTTCTATAAAGTAGTGAACACATATCATCATTTTCCACCTTGATAAGTTTCTTCAAAAACTTTGAAATTTATTTCTAACTTGCGGTAGCTTAGCTGATGCGGTAGAATAGGTTAATGCGGTCAGTTGAGATTGCGGTCACTTGTGGATCGATGTGACCGTGACTTTTATCTGACCGTGAATTAATCTTCTGTGTACCTACTTGATGTTGAACTTAAAGAACACAAAAAAATTAGTACATGAAATCATATAGACATGTTGAGTTAGAGTTCAAGCATACCCATTTATCCTCTTAAATACCTAAATCTCTTGGAATCAAGAGCCTTGGAGAGAATATCTACAATTTGATTGTCAGTACTCACATACTCTAGATGGATATTACCTTTTTCCACATAATCCTTGAGAAAGTGGTATTTGATATCAATGTGTTTGGTCTTGGAATGCATGACGGGGTTGTTGGAGACAGCAATGGTAGATGTATTGTCACAATAGATTGGACAATTTTCTTCTTTGATTCCATAGTCAATCAATTTTTTCTTCATCCATAGCACTTGGGAACAACAGCTTCTAGCAGCTATATATTCAGCTTCTGTGGTAGATACAGAGACTGAGGCTTATTTCTTGCTTGACCATGAAACTAATCGATTTCTAAGGAAATGACAAGTTTCACTTGTGCTTTTCCTGTCAATAGTACATGCTGCATAGTTTGCATCTGAGTAACCTATAAGATCAAAATTGAATCTTTGGAGTACCAAAGTCCAAGGTTGATAGTCCCAGATAGATATCGAATAATACGTTTCACAGCAATAAGATGTGCTTCTGAAGGATCATCTTGATAATGAGCACAAACACAAACACTAAACATGATATTGTTGCTGTTAGTGTTGGTGCCCTAGGCACGTTTGTTAAACGTTGTATATGTTATCAGTTTATTCATATTAATAAATAGATGTTTGATTATTATTGTTGTTCATGTTTACTTATAATATCTCCATCCCTAGAGCTTATGAAACACTAGTATAAAGGCTAAATGATCCTGGGATGATCATGTTAGATTTATGGGTACTTGTTGGAGAACAAGGTACTGGACATGACCCACTGTATGAGATTTATGTTATGGTCAATGTCATATATAGATCTTATAATAGTTATGCCATTAGAATCCTTATACATGAAGTTATTATAGTCTTCCACTTGATGAACATTATGTTTGACATATTCAAACGCTACCTTTAACCAGGTAGTTATAATGGGTATGATTGGCATAATCGGATTCATGTAGGGAAGAATAATAAGCTAAATGGATTTTTCCCTCTTCAAAGAGATGTCAAGCTTGGGCCCCTCGTAGAATGATGTTGATGAAATGTTTAGCCAAACTCAAATGAATTGATTGGATCAATGTCATTTAGATTATCAACATATTCGAGATCGAGAAAGTATTGAACAAATACAAGTTGACATGATGACCATGACTTGTGTTCAATGACATCGGGGACAAAGGGATTGTGACATGTTCTATGATGAATACGAACTTGTATCTAGTTATACTATTTGGGTAGGTATGACGGTTTTCTAGAACCTAATCATATCTTATGGGTTTATGATTGAACTCATTGCCAACTTAGTGTAATCCTATCGGGTCACACACAAATAGAACGAATCTAAAAGGACTCAATTGGAATTTGGGTCGAAGGGCCTTTGAGGTATATTAGGAATTTAGAGGAGAGAACTTGAAAAGAGAAAGGTCCCCCTAGACCTATGAAAGGACCCGCCCGGACCTTTCATAGGGTCCGGCCGGACCAACTTCTATACCCGGGCGGACCTCTTGATTCGGCTTGGGATTTTCTTGTTCCGTTTTATTGCGGGTTTAGTCACTTGTTACCTATTTGGAATAGGTGTAACAAATATATAAACACCTTCTAGTTGCCCTAATCAGTCCTAATTTATTTTGATACAATTGTGAGAGCCTTCAAAGAGTTTGAAAGGTTATTTTCTTGTTCTAAGATCCCTTGGTGAAGAACAAGAATATCACACATAAATTCCATATAGTTCTATACATTGTGAAAGCGTATTTCACAATTCGGTCTAGCAACCAAGATCAAGAAACTACTTGATATTCGTTCGAAGGTGTGGATACCGATAGAGGGTGAAACTTATCGCCTCCATAGTTCGTGTTCCTGCTATTGTTCGTGATCAAGTTTTGAATCTCCACCAAGTTTAAGGTTGTTAAATCAAAGGTATCAAGGGTTAGTATTCTAGTATTAAATATGCATGTATTTTATTTAATCACATGAATGGATCTATGGGCTTTGGGTTTCTAAGATCGTCCATTAGGTTTTCCCCGAATTGCTTAAGTGTTTGCCAAGAAAAGGGGTTAAGATCAACAAGGTGTGAATACGTGTGTTTGAATTTGGGAATATTCATAGTAACATTAAAATTATGAGAGTCGCCACGCCGTTTTAATTATAGCCAAAACATTGAGAAAAAGCATGTTAATGGGTTCGGGGGTCAAATTACAACAAGAGAAGAATATTGGACGTTATCACTCCTATTGCCCGAATGATCGGTCTTTCTATCATGATGAATGTGTTAGTAGTGTGTTAGTGTTTGAGACCGGATCCGAAGATTGCCTACGTTCCTCTCAAGGTGAGAAGCTCAGGTCAGCGTAGTTCGAGAGAATTTAGAATAGGCAGAAGAATCGGGATCATGCATAATGAGGGGGGAATTACCTAAAGATTAGGGTTTAGAAGTAGTTCCTAGATCATCCTTGGGTTGATGAACCCTCGATCATCATCGGCTATGAAATAACATGCAAACATGAAGATCGCAACCCTAAATATAGCATAAATAAGGTTTTAATCTATGAACACGATGAACATATGAAGAACATATTATGAACATATGAATGTCATGAAGAAAATATGAATAAAGATGTTAGGAACATGAATATTATGAAGAACACATGAATAAACATATTAAGAATATGAATATTATGAAGATCACATGAATAAACATATTAAGAATATGAATATTAAAGATCTACATTAGAAATAATGCAAGAACGTGAAGAAATAAGTTAGAAAACTTACCTATGTTGGCAAGAAATAAACCTTGATCTTCTTGGAGGTTTGAATGCTAATTAAAGAGCAAAATTGTGTTTAAGAACTCTCAAATTCGGATCCCCCTAAACCAATAGCATGAGATTGGTTTATATAGTAAACTGAGGGGAAGATCTGATGGTCCAGATCATCCGGGGCGGATGTGGCCGCGTGGCCAATATTGAGGGCGGCAGCGAAAGTGGCCGCGTGGCCAATATTGAGGGCGGCGGCGAAAGTGGCCGCGTGGCCAATATTGAGGGCGGCGGCGAAAGTGGCCGCGTGGCCATCGTTGCGCGCTGACTTAAAATTGAAGCTAGGGTTTTACTGTTCATACAAGGCAACCCTAAATGTCCATATTTAATGTTTTCTAGAACATTGAGCTATTTTTGGGAATCTGGGACAAGTCTTTGCAAGGTTTCTAATTCCTATAAAGTCCTTGTATATTTGGAAAAGCCCTAATAAACTCATTTTCAGGTCGGGTACTAACAGTAGCCCCTCGGCGACGCTTCTTGCAAGGCAATGTGGGGTCGACGATAAGAGAAGGATCCGTCTGAAACATGAGTTTCAAAACAGATGAAAGGTAAGGGAACGGCTGGACCTTGACAGGCGACCTACGTATCCGCGGGGGAATCAAGCCAAACGTAGTTCAAATCTGATGGGAAATTGGGAATGACTGTCCTCTGATGGGGAGCAACGTCTTCTGCTGGGGAAAATGCACCTGCTGGGGATGAGAGATGACCCTGTCGGCCGGGTGGCTGGACCTTTTCAGGTTTCCTACGTATCCTCTGAGGAATCAAGCCGGTCGTAGTTCAGAGAGATTGGGGATAAAACGAGATATCGGACTCCTGCTAGGGATAATAAACCTACGGGCACTATCCTGTACGAAGAACGAATCATTCGTAAGCAATGAAGTTATTTGGAAAAATAAGGACTACGCTGTCTAAATAATCCCAAGATGGAATGCTAAACGCAATCAGGATCGCCAGGGTTCCTGCCGATCGCACTAAAGTAATAGATGTCGGATCTCTCGCGAGCAGAAACGCCGAGGCTTCTGTCAACCACGATTGATCTAGGATGTATATGTCATAGAGGAGCCGAAGTCTCTACAATCATACGAATCCTAAAATAGATGATGGATCGCTCGCAAACAGAAACGCCGAGGCTTCTGCCCATCGCGATCGATCTAGGATGCGTATGTCGTAGAGGCGCCGAAGTCTCTACAATCATACGAATCCTAAAATAGATGCTGGATCGCTCGCAAACAGAAACGCCGAGGCTTCTGCCCATCGCGATCGATCTAGGATGCGTATGTCATAGAGGCGCCGAAGTCTCTACAACCATACGAATCCTAAGCAAATATTAGGAAGTGCTAAAATAGTAGATGCTGGATCTCTCGCAAACATAAACGCCGAGGCTTCTGCCCATCGCGATCGATCTAGGATGCGTATGTCATAGAGGCGCCGAAGTCTCTACAACCATACGAATCCTAAGCAAATATTAGGAAGTGCTAAAATAATAGATGCTGGATCTCTCGCAAACAGAAATGCCGAGGCTTCTGCCCATCGCGATCGATCTAGGATGCGTATGTCATAGAGGCGCCGAAGTCTCTACAACCACACGAATCCTAAGCAAATATTAGGAAGTGCTAAAATAATAGATGCTGGATCTCTCGCAAACAGAAACGCCGAGGCTTCTGCCCATCGCGATCGATCTAGGATGCGTATGTCATAGAGGCACCGAAGTCTCTACAACCATACGAATCCTAAGCAAATATTAGGAAGTGCTAAAATAATAGATGCTGGATCTCTCGCAAATAGAAACGCCGAGGCTTCTGCCCATCGCGATCGATCTAGGATGCGTATGTCATAGAGGCGCCGAAGTCTCTACAACCATACGAATCCTAAGCAAATATTAGGAAGTGCTAAAATAATAGATGCTGGATCTCTCGCAAGCAGAAACGCCGAGGCTTCTGCCCATCGCGATCGATCTAGGATGCGTATGTCATAGAGGCGCCGAAGTCTCTACAACCATACGAATCCTAAGCAAATATTAGGAAGTGCTAAAATAATAGATGCTGGATCTCTCGCAAACAGAAACGCCGAGGCTTCTGCCCATCGCGATCGATCTAGGATGCGTATGTCATAGAGGCGCCGAAGTCTCTACAACCATACGAATCCTAAGCAAATATTAGGAAGTGCTAAAATAATAGATGCTGGATCTCTCGCAAACAGAAACGCCGAGGCTTCTGCCCATCGCGATCGATCTAGGATGCGTATGTCATAGAGGCGCCGAAGTCTCTACAACCATATGAATCCTAAGCAAATATTAGGAAGTGCTAAAATAATAGATGCTGGATCTCTCGCAAACAGAAACGCCGAGGCTTCTGCCCATCGCGATCGATCTAGGATGCGTATGTCATAGAGGCGCCGAAGTCTCTACAACCATACGAATCCTAAGAAAATATTAGGAAGTTTTAAGGGGTTTTCCGTATTCAAAGGTAACGAATATCAGTCAAAATAGCGCTAAGGGCACCTAAAAATGAACAAAGGGAAACGTACCAGGGGTAAAACTGAAATTTTGCATGTGGAGGCAAAGATGATGGATTGTTATGGAGTCGCAAACAGGACGAACTCTCAAGGAGTCATGAAGGTGATAGACTCTCAGGGAATCTCAGAAGTGATGGACTCTTGGGGAGTCGGAAAGGTGATGGACTCTCGGGGAGTCGCCAAGGTAAAGGACTCTTTGGTGTGCAAAGGACGACCACGGAAAGCGTAATGTTTGGGACCGCTTACCCTAAATTAGGAGGAATACATAATATGAGGCTACGAACCATTAAGATGAAGGTATTAGGTAAGGGACATTTTGCTTGGTTGCTTAGGGTAGGACCTAAGGCTTCTAAGGAAAGGGGATGGGTAGCCTCTTAGATAAGGATGCAAAAGATGTTATGGTTGTTTAGACTTGAGATTGTGTCTTGGATACAATGTGGGTTTCCTAGGCTTACGGGCTAGGGTTTGGAGAGAATGCGACTGCCTAGGCTCGAGGCTAGGCTTCGGAGAGAATATGGAAAGGATATTGTATCCTAGGCATAAGACTAGCGGGGGATTGAGATTATAAATTTCCTACGTTTCGAGACTAGGGTTTCGAGAATTTGGAAAGGATGTTGCACACAGGGATTTAGAAATTCCCTAGAACTTGGGCTAGGGTAAAAGGGGATGGTGCTTCCTAGGCTTGAGACTAGGGTTTGGAGAGAATGCAGATTCCTAGGTTTATGGCTAGGGTTTGGAGAGGTTGAGGTTTGGGAACTTCCTAGATGTTAGGGTTTCGAACAAGGGTTTGGAAACTGGTGTTTAAGGACCATGACTCTCCTAGGTTTGGGACTAGGGTTTAGAAATATCCTAGGCTTCGCGGCTAGGGATTGGAGTTGTGGTAGGTTCAGAGGTTGCAAAGGCGTTGGCTTTAGACCCAAGGCTGGGAGTTGAAAGGGTTGTGACTTCCTAGGCTTGAGACCATGGACCGTTGGGAAGAGGGATTGCTTTTGTGGAAGGTCTACTAAGCTTGATGTTAGGGTTCACCATTTTCCGGGATTGGTGACTATGGCTTAGAAATGTTCATGGTAACCTAGGCTTTAGGCTAGGTTTTAAGGCTAAGGACTGTAAACTTCCTACGTTTTGAGACAAAGGTGAAGGAGTTTCCTAGGTATAGGACTGGGGTTTGAAGGGAATGTTGAATCCTAGGCTTGATGATAGAGTTTAAAGAGGATAATTTCTACCTAGCCTTGAGACTAGGGCTTTAGAAAGAGTGCGACTACCTAGGCTTGAGGCTAGGGTTTAGATCGAATGCGACTACCTAGGCTCGAGGCTAGGGTTTAGAGCGAATGCGACTACCTAGGCTCGAGGCTAGGGTTTGGAAAGAGTGCGACTACCTAAGCTTGAGGCTAGGGTTGATTGAGTTTTGGACAGGGCATTATATCCTAGGTTTTGGACTAGGGTTCAATAAAACGGAGAATTGAGATTGTAAATTTCCTAGGTTTCGAGACTAAGGTTTTGGGAATTTGGAAATGATGTTGCATACGGGGCTTTGGAAATTCCCTAGAATTTGGGCTAGGGTTAAAGGGGATGTTGTGGTTTTCCTAGGCTTAAGGATAGGGTTTAGATAGGATATGTGACTACCTAGGATCAAGGCTAGGGTGTAACTACCTAGGATCAAGGCTAGGGTTTAAGAAGGATGTAACTTCCTAGGCTTTAGGCTAGGGTTTGAAAGGATGTAATTACCTAGGCTTGAGGCTAGGGTTCAGAGAGAATGATATGACTACCTAGGCTCGAGGCTAGGGTTTAGAGAGGATACGTGACTACCTAGGATCAAGGCTAGGGTTTAGGAAGGGTGTAAATACCTAGGCTCTAAGGTAGGGTTTGGAAGGGATGTAACTACCTAGGCTCGGGGCTAGGGTTTAGGAAGGATGTAATTACCTAGGCTTGAGGCTAGGGTTCAGAGAGAATGATATGACTACCTAGGCTTGAGGCTAGGGTTTAGAGAATGTGTTTACCTAGGTTTAAGGCTAGGGTTTGGAGACCGAAAGCATTTGAAGGTTTGTCTTGGTTTAGACCGAGCAAGTTTGAGGTCTAAGAGTGTTGCGGTTTGGGGCAAATGAGCTTGATACCTCGTGGCTGGATAGGCTCGATAGATTAGACCTAGGCTAAAGTTCTAGGGTTTAGCTAGGGTAAGACTCAGACATGTGTTGAGGAGACCGGGCCTAATGGAATGGTAGGCGTGAGATCTAGGAGATCGAAGGCTAGGCAGGGTAGCGTTGGGACATAAGGCTTTCAAGCGGGTAAGTCTTTTGTCCTAGAGAAACCGCATTATGGGTTAGGACCAAGCAGGCTTGAGGTCGGCCAAGGAGCAACGGATTGGGATTGGATGATCCTAGTACCTAATACACATGTCGGGCTTGGATCCTAGAGCGTTTGAAAGTTTAGGCTAGGTGCGAACCATAAGTGCGGGAAATGGTTTTGGATATATGACCATGTTGGCGCTTTAGGTAAATGGATCGAGTGTCCAAGACTTTTCTTTGAGTACAATAGTGTGCCTAACAGGATTGGGTATGCTTAGGACTTAATTTTGCCTTAGAGGTCATGCGTGTGACTAAGCTCGTTTGGCAATTTCGAAGGTAGGTTAGGGATGGGACCAAAGGTGTTTAAGGACATGGGTTTTAACCTGATGGGTATTGAGATCCCTATGGTATGGCGTGGTGCGCAGGAGATCCTATGTACTTGAGCAAGGTTTGAGATTTAGACTCGTTGGGGGAGAGATGTTTAAGATCCATAGAGTTCAAGGGTGGACCTTGTAGGTGGCGAGGTTTGGACTCGGCTTGGATTAAGTCGGTTAGAGTCCTTAAGGGGTTGAAGGTCAGACTAGGAAGTCTTTTGAGGCTAATGGGTGACACTAGGTTGGTACTTGGTAGGTTTAAGAGTGGTAGGGTCATGGCTTGGACATGACGGGAGTCGGGAGACGTAGATGTTGTCGCTTTTAGTCAGACCAAGTAGGCTTGGGAATTACAGAGTCCAAAGGGTGGAGATGTAAGGTGAGAGACCTAAAGGGCAGAAAGTCTTGTGACCTAAAGGTTTAGGGGTTGAGGCCTAAGGTATGGATCAGATATTCTAGAGACCTAAAAGGTAGGTGTTTGGTAGACTCGAATGGTCTTGGGCCCTCAGGGCTCGCTCCACAGGCTAGACTATGGGTGGACCTTAGAAGTTGGACCGAGGAGGATAAGAGAGCTATGGCTTAGACAGGGTAAGGACGAGTATGTGTTGGTAGGTTTGAGATCTAGGAGATCGGGTAGGCTCGGGACCGGTAGGTTCGGGACCTAATGGGTCACCCTAAGGATTTGGCTTTGGTTAACTGGTTTAAGGTCTGAAGTTTTGGGTAGAACCGGTTTGAGGCCGAAGGGGTCATGCTACGAACTTGTCACGACCCGAAGTATAGGCTCTATTTTATTAGTAATTAAATGATTTTTATTTAATTATTTGCTTATTTATTTATTTAAATTATTATTTATTTAAATAATTATGTGTGCAATTTATGTGTTATAATATTTGTGCCTAGCTTTGTATTGAGTTATTTGGGCTAGTGTGGAAGTGTTGGGTCTTAATAGTTAGTCGGGAGTACAAATAAGTGTGCTAGTAGATGGGGGAGGGGCCCGAGTGTAATATTTTGAAATAATCCTCCCTACTCCCTCCCTACCCCTCTCCTTCTCCCTCATTCTTCATCATTCCCAGCAAACACACTCTCTCTCCTTGGCATTTGGTAAGTTTTTCTTCCCTCTTCATCTCTCTTCATTTTCTCCTTCTTCCTCTCATCTTCTCTCATTTCTTAAAACATGAACCATGTTTAGATCGTCGATAGGATCGTAGGAAGCCAAAAAGAATCGAAATCCATCAACTTTGAGAATTTGCAAGTAAGTTACTTTTCCCCCATTTTGATGCTAAAATGTTCATATCATGTTTATATGATGTTTGATATGTTATATTTGAAGTTTGATTGAGTTTTGAATTTATTTGGAATTTTATTTGAGTTTTGGGTAAAAATGGTGGATTGATGAATGTTGGTTTTGATTCTTGGTTTTGATTAATCAATGGTGTTGTTAAGGTCCCTTTGTTGGTTGGTTATGGTTTGGGTACCTTGAGGATTCTATTGATTGTGTTTGATTAAGAGATTGGTGAAAATGGTAAGGAAACTTGATGAACCCAGCTGAGATTTCTTCCCAGTCCGTAGACCAGGCGCCCGCCTGACCCTTCCCAGGCGCCCGCCTACATGTCATTTCTGATGACCAAACTTGCTGGACATTCAAGCGCCCGCCTGACCCCTTTCCAGGCGCCCGCCCGCCCCTGTTCCAGGAATTTTTGCCCTTTTGCTTGGTTTAAGACCTAAGGCTTAGCTAGTTTAGGTTTAATCCTTCTAATTAACTTAAGATACATCGTGGAACACTTTAGTAATTAAAATTGGTTCCTTTGTGAACAATAGAGCTATGTAATTTGACCAAGTATTGTTTGGGCATCTTATGATGTGTTCGTGTTTGTTCCAACCGAATTGAATTTCGCGTAAGACTTAGTATAGGTTTTAGGCGATGTCCTATAGTACCTAGAGGGTTGTTTTGGAACACAAAGGTGTAGGGTTTAGTCCGGTCGTGATCATGTTCTAATAAGAGTAACCTTTTGGATTCGTTTGGGGTGTTTAGAATTGGTTCGTTAGGGTCGGAGGTAAAGCGTGAATTGGCGATTTGGTACTTACGATTTGATTAATCTTAAGGTGTACTCATTCTGGATTCCTACTTTGGAATCCCAGGTATGATGAGATGGTTGAGTATCATCTTTGGAATGTATCTGGTATGGTTCCTCTTTATGGAATGATCGGGTTCTAATAATCATTGTTGTTGTGCTCTTTATGAGAAACTCCGTTATCGTTGTTGTGCTCTTTTATGAGAAACTCGTTGTGTTTATTGTTGTTGAACTCTTCTTGAGAAATCGTTTGCATCTTTTTGGTGATTAATTGGTATGATTCCCTACTTTGGAATCAATGGTTGTTTATTGTGCTAGTATTTTATTACTTAGCCTTACTTGAAATTCCAGCTGGTATTTTGTGTGTGTTTGGGCGATGCGAAACATTATGATGGCACAGCCAAGTCCATTGTGATTGTTGACCATTGTTTTGCCCCCTTATTACCCTCCTCCAGATTGGCCTTGGATGTGAGAAGAGCTAGCTCCCTTGTGTGCATTTTAGCTTTCCTTGGAGCATGACTTTGTGGCATGTCTCCCGTCCTTTGTGACACTTCTTTTGGTCCTTGATTCCGGTACCGGGGTTTTCTCTTCGAGATTTCATGCTGCTATGAAGATGTTGATTGTTGATTATTGAAGCTGCGCAGCGACCTTTATTTGGTTCTTCCAGTTGGATGAAACCTTGGCTACGTATCCACTTATGAGTGTTTATTTCAGCTTTATGTGTTGCATGTTGAGCTGGTCGTTATTTCCAACCGGTATGGGACGGTTGGCGATAGGGAGCCTCTCATTTGTTGTTATATGTTTATTTATATGATTGATTACGTATGTCACTTATCCCGCTGCTATCTGTCTTATGTTAATTGCTATTATTCATTGCATATTAGCATGTCATGTAGTTGCATTAGTAACTTACTGAGATTTTATCTCACCCCGTTTATTTCCATCTTTGTTTTTCCTTAACCCCCCCCCCAGGAGGAAAAGGATTAGGATTCGCGGATCGAGGAGGACGTCGAGAGGATTGAGATTTTGGGGCAGGTTGTTATGGATCGGTTTACATTATTTAAATGTATAACCTTTTGGGGTATTTGTACCAACCTTTGACGTCATTAGGAATTGTGTATTTGTATTTTGTTGTGCATAAACTTGTGGGAGTTTGTGATAGTTGTAATCGGTTTTTAATCAAACTTGGTTTTGTAAAACTTTGGATCATTACCTTTTGGTATCAAATGGAATTTTTAGCTTCGGTATTTCATAGTTTTGGTTTTAAGTCGACGTCCAGATCGCGGTCTCGGGCCCGCGGGTTCCGGAGGCGCGACAGTTGGTATCAGAGCCATGGTTTGACTCTAAGTATAAGTCTAGGTGGACTAGTATGACCTAGGAGGGTAGTTGTGTTCGGAGTGAGTAACGGTTGATGTTTTATGCAGGTAATTGTTCTCAATGGCTAGAAGAGCTGGTGAAGACATCAGTGGGACTCAGAATCTTAATGGTCTAAGGGATGAAAACCGTACAGTGTTTCAGGACAGGTTTGAGAAGGCCGTGAAATCAATTCGTGACCAAGGGCCGAGAGAGGAACTTGTAGCACCTCCACGTTATGGGTTGGAGCAGTTTTTAAAGTTGAAACCAAGTGAGTACGACGGTGAGCCGGATGTGAAGAAAGCCGAGCTATGGATAGAATCGATGGAGAAAATCTACGATGTCTTCGGTTGCACTGATGAGGATAGGGTTCTGTTTTCAGCTTATAAGCTCGTCGGGACTGCGGAACATTGGTGGAAGGCACTGAAGACTAGTTGGGATGCGACTCTTGTACCATATCCTTGGGATTGGTTCGTGAGGAAATTCAAGGATCATTTTATCTCTCTAGTGAATCAAAACCGGAAAGAGATCGAGTTCCTCAGCTTGGAGCAAGGCATGATGTCAGTAGCACAGTACTCGGCTAAGTTCGCAGAATTAGCCAGGTGTTGTGAATACCTTGTGCGGACCGAGGAGCAGAAAGCGATGAGATTGATCAGGGGTTTGAAGACATCCATCCGGACTCAACTTTTAGCCCAAAGAATTCAACCTTTTCAGGATGCGGTGGATCGAGCCTACTTAATTGAGCAGGATATTGGGGAACACAGAAGGAAGGCTGAGATGGTTAACCCGGGTAAGCAAGGAGGGCAGAGTAAGTCACACCAGCAACATTCGGATAACAGAGGTAATTCTGGAGTACAAGCTCGATTCAGAAGGCAACTTCAAGGGCAACCAACAGTAGGAAATTGAGGTTCTCTTAAAGGGACACGAAATGGGAAAGTCTGCAGCTTCTGTCAGAGGATAGGACACTCAGAAGATAAGTGTTGGAAGAAGCAAGGAAAATGTATCAATTGTGGTCAACTGGGTCACTTCATAAGGGATTGTCCGAGGTTTAGGGTTCAATCATCAGGAACAGGAACCAGTACTTCATCGGGTCAGAAGAGAGATGCTTCGGGGAACCCTAAGGTTTAGGGCAGAGTAATTGCGACCAATCAGCGCTCACCAGGTAACGGATAATTTCAGGAGGTATTATTTGGCGTCGTGAGAGCGAGCGCGTGCATTTTAGGATCATCGCATTTATGTGTTTCTGTGCATTAGTTGCATTTATTTCTCTTGAGTCTTCGACTGTGTGTTGTAGGTGTCTACTCCTATGGAGGAGTTTAGGGTATCTGATGAAGTCTTATGTGCTTATGATGTGCTTAAGTATGGTCAGGTCTCACCTGCTAGATTAGCCATGTTGCTATTACAAGATTTTGATATTACTATTGCATTAGTCTATTGTTGTAGAGGGATTGTTATATTCTCCATTCCTAAGTTCTTAAAATTGTTTGAGACCGTTCCTTTGGGTAGAGTTATACCTACCTTTCCTTAGTTAAAATCCGAGTATTTAGTTTCGGTGAATTGTTGGGCGTATTTATCGTTTGTGAAAATTTTTATTTTATTTCTGAATAGTACCTAGTAATTGGGGAGAACCCTTGGGTTAAATTGAGTTGTTATAGTACAAGGTTGTAGTGCGGATATTTAGATCAATGTCCTTATGACATCGGTGGGGTTATAGGAGTTGAGGATTCAATGAGGATTTCTTGAGGAAAATTTTGGTCACTTTTAGTACATCTCCGTGAATGCCTCGGGATTGATTAGTATGAAGAGGTGCACGATTCGTTATGGATGAGGAGTTGTGGTAGGAGTTATGATCATTAATGGTGGTAAGCGTGTTAAGTTAGAAAGGACTAAGTACATTTTGGGAGAGTAATAATTTTTCAATCTATGTTAAAGGCATTTCGAAATTTTGGGTAGATAGTGGTTCTATGGTTCTAAATCCCTTCTTGGTGGCGTTTCCCGAATTGGATCAAGGGTATGTGAAGGAAGTTAATTATCAATACTTGGGCATAATTAAGGAATACTATGATTTGGTATTGGGTCAGTTGGAAGGTGACTAGCTAATTGGTTTATTATGATGGTAGTACCATTGAGCTTAAATATCATTAAGTCAATAAATGTATGCGTGAGAGCCTAACTAGGGTTAGCTATCGAATTTAGAGTTCGTTGATTTCCTTTGGGTATACGAGCACGGATTATGACTTAAATGGGAGTTAGATAAAATCTTTTGAAGATGAAATTTGGGTCTTTCGGGTAAGTCTCGTTAAAATTCGGGTCGAATTTTCTTTAAGGGGGAGTGAATGTCACGACCCGAAGTATAGGCTCTATTTTATTAGTAATTAAATGATTTTTATTTAATTATTTGCTTATTTATTTATTTAAATTATTATTTATTTAAATAATTATGTGTGCAATTTATGTGTTATAATATTTGTGCCTAGCTTTGTATTGAGTTATTTGGGCTAGTGTGGAAGTGTTGGGTCTTAATAGTTAGTCGGGAGTACAAATAAGTGTGCTAGTAGATGGGGGAGGGCGCGAGTGTAATATTTTGAAATAATCCTCCCTACTCCCTCCCTACCCCTCTCCTTCTCCCTCATTCTTCATCATTCCCAGCAAACACACTCTCTCTCCTTGGCATTTGGTAAGTTTTTCTTCCCTCTTCATCTCTCTTCATTTTCTCCTTCTTCCTCTCATCTTCTCTCATTTCTTAAAACATGAACCATGTTTAGATCGTCGATAGGATCGTAGGAAGCCAAAAAGAATCGAAATCCATCAACTTTGAGAATTTGCAAGTAAGTTACTTTTCCCCCATTTTGATGCTAAAATGTTCATATCATGTTTATATGATGTTTGATATGTTATATTTGAAGTTTGATTGAGTTTTGAATTTATTTGGAATTTTATTTGAGTTTTGGGTAAAAATGGTGGATTGATGAATGTTGGTTTTGATTCTTGGTTTTGATTAATCAATGGTGTTGTTAAGGTCCCTTTGTTGGTTGGTTATGGTTTGGGTACCTTGAGGATTCTATTGATTGTGTTTGATTAAGAGATTGGTGAAAATGGTAAGGAAACTTGATGAACCCAGCTGAGATTTCTTCCCAGTCCGTAGACCAGGCGCCCGCCTGACCCTTCCCAGGCGCCCGCCTACATGTCATTTCTGATGACCAAACTTGCTGGACATTCAAGCGCCCACCTGACCCCTTTCCAGGCGCCCGCCCGCCCCTGTTCCAGGAATTTTTGCCCTTTTGCTTGGTTTAAGACCTAAGGCTTAGCTAGTTTAGGTTTAATCCTTCTAATTAACTTAAGATACATCGTGGAACACTTTAGTAATTAAAATTGGTTCCTTTGTGAACAATAGAGCTATGTAATTTGACCAAGTATTGTTTGGGCATCTTATGATGTGTTCGTGTTTGTTCCAACCGAATTGAATTTCGCGTAAGACTTAGTATAGGTTTTAGGCGATGTCCTATAGTACCTAGAGGGTTGTTTTGGAACACAAAGGTGTAGGGTTTAGTCCGGTCTTGATCATGTTCTAATAAGAGTAACCTTTTGGATTCGTTTGGGGTGTTTAGAATTGGTTCGTTAGGGTCGGAGGTAAAGTGTGAATTGGCGATTTGGTACTTACGATTTGATTAATCTTAAGGTGTACTCATTCTGGATTCCTACTTTGGAATCCCAGGTATGATGAGATGGTTGAGTATCATCTTTGGAATGTATCTGGTATGGTTCCTCTTTATGGAATGATCGGGTTCTAATAATCATTGTTGTTGTGCTCTTTATGAGAAACTCCGTTATCGTTGTTATGCTCTTTTATGAGAAACTCGTTGTGTTTATTGTTGTTGAACTCTTCTTGAGAAATCGTTTGCATCTTTTTGGTGATTAATTGGTATGATTCCCTACTTTGGAATCAATGGTTGTTTATTGTGCTAGTATTTTATTACTTAGCCTTACTTGAAATTCCAGCTGGTATTTTGTGTGTGTTTGGGTGATGCGAAACATTATGATGGCACAGCCAAGTCCATTGTGATTGTTGACCATTGTTTTGCCCCCTTATTACCCTCCTCCAGATTGGCCTTGGATGTGAGAAGAGCTAGCTCCCTTGTGTGCATTTTAGCTTTCCTTGGAGCATGACTTTGTGGCATGTCTCCCGTCCTTTGTGACACTTCTTTTGGTCCTTGATTCCGGTACCGGGGTTTTCTCTTCGAGCTTTCATGCTGCTATGAAGATGTTGATTGTTGATTATTGAAGCTGCGCAGCGACCTTTATTTGGTTCTTCCAGTTGGATGAAACCTTGGCTACGTATCCACTTATGAGTGTTTATTTCAGCTTTATGTGTTGCATGTTGAGCTGGTCGTTATTTCCAACCGGTATGGGACGGTTGGCGATAGGGAGCCTCTCATTTGTTGTTATATGTTTATTTATATGATTGATTACGTATGTCACTTATCCCGCTGCTATCTGTCTTATGTTAATTGCTATTATTCATTGCATATTAGCATGTCATGTAGTTGCATTAGTAACTTACTGAGATTTTATCTCACCCCGTTTATTTCCATCTTTGTTTTTCCTTAACCCCCCCCCCAGGAGGAAAAGGATTAGGATTCGCGGATCGAGGAGGACGTCGAGAGGATTGAGATTTTGGGGCAGGTTGTTATGGATCGGTTTACATTATTTAAATGTATAACCTTTTGGGGTATTTGTACCAACCTTTGACGTCATTAGGAATTGTGTATTTGTATTTTGTTGTGCATAAACTTGTGGGAGTTTGTGATAGTTGTAATCGGTTTTTAATCAAACTTGGTTTTGTAAAACTTTGGATCATTACCTTTTGGTATCAAATGGAATTTTTAGCTTCGGTATTTCATAGTTTTGGTTTTAAGTCGACGTCCAGATCGCGGTCTCGGGCCCGCGGGTTCCGGGGGCGCGACAGAACTTGCGGAAGGTCGAGCTAAGAGGTTATGATGTAACGTAGGTAAGACTCACCGGGTAGGTTTGGGACCTAGGTAAGACCGATCGGGTAGGCTCGGGACCTAGAGAGTTTATGGTGTAACTTAGGCAAGACTGACCGGGTAGGCTTGGGACCTAAGGTTTTGAACCAGGTAGGTTGGGACCTAAGGGTATCCTATTGTGTAGGAAATAGGGTGAAGGACCGAGTCAACTCAAGAATCACGGAGATGGGTCTCAGATGGATCGAGGATGTTTTTACAATTTTGTGGAGACCGAGCGTGCGGGTTTATTAACAAAGTGTCGGGGAGGAGAAAACTTTATGAAAGTGTTATGATCTTATACAGATGCCTTATAATTAATTATGATTCTAATCAATCCAAATAGGTCGTCGCGTGCCGAGTTTGACGATGAGGGGTGCCCTTCTTCTAAGTGTATCCTTGTTGACGCCTCGGTATTCTCTGGGAAACCACATAGTCGACCCTTTCTGTTGGGGAAGCCCCAGTTCGATAAGGGTGTAGAGCGGGGTATCCTACCTCCTTTAAGACGCACCCTTTTTTCTGCCTAGACCGCCCTTTCGGGTTTTCAATCTAGCGGGCATCTCTTTTGCGTCATCTCCTTTTTTTTTTTTTTTTTTTTGAAAATCATTCAGTCGACTCAAAAAAGTAAAAATAATTGTTTAAACATGCGGGGGCATTTTGGTGAGAGTAAGAGAGAGAGAGAGAGATAGTACTCACATTTTGACTCTTTGAGCAACTGAGGGTATATATGTACAAAAGGGAGGAAGCCCCTGCTTTGACAGAAAGTAAGTGTTTAGCTCTTTCCTAGATTGTAGAACGGAAGACTTGTCGAGACATTTGAAAATTGTTTTATTCAAGATTCTCATTTGATTGCTCGAGAATGGACCTCGTTGATTAGTTAATGAGTTATGGTTAATTGGTAAACAAGTAGCCTCAAATTAGTAAATATTTTGATCAATTGTGAGTGAAGAAGTCAGGAGTAGAAATATGGGGGAAGAGAGAAGAGAAGGAAAATTGGCTCGAGGTGGGTTGTGTATATTTTGGACCGAACCGGGAGGTTGCCTACGTTCTCCTCAAGGAGAGGAGCTCAGGTCCGCTTGTAGTTCGGGGATGACCCGCTTGACGATGGTGTCGGGTTTCAGTGGGTATAGGAAAGAAAAGAAAGAAAGTTGACCCAAGGTAGGTTATGTTTGGCTTTGAGTGGTTGCCCGGTTGACGATGAAGTTGGGTTTTGAGTTTAGGGGTGTGAGGTTCGTTTGAGGTGAGTTGTTCTTTGTAGCTCATTGCGGTGGATTACTCCTTTGTAGTTGTTGCAGTGGATTGCTCCATCGTAGTTGTCATGGGTTGCTGCTGCCGTGTTAATCTTCTTTGTAGGGAAAGAAAGAAAAATAGAACATTTGAAGTGAAAATATTCTGTGGTGATAGCCCTTTCTATTTTTCTTTATTTATTTATTTATTTAATTTTTTTTTTTTTTTTTTGTGCACACCCTTTTTTTTGCCTAGGCCGCCCTTTCGGGTTTTCAACCTAGCGGGCTTCTTTTTGTGCAATGCTCTAATTTTCGCCTGGGTCGCCTTTTTGGGTTCGACCTAGCGAGCTTTCATTTTATATTTGTACATGAAACATTGGGCAAGACGAGCCCCTGGTTCGTTTTCGCATTTGTTGATTGCGAAGTAGCTTCCTTATAGTTCAAGCGGCTTTTTGCTGGCGGCGGGCATCGTAGCCCCTTGTCCTTCATCGACGGAGCTCCATCGGATCGTCACGTGGCACCCATGAATGGTATAAACAACTACGTGCACTTGGCATTTGTGATGGAATACAGACAACCTCAGTGTATCGGCATGTAATACTCATGAATGGGAGAAACATCCCTCTTGAATCGTGGCAGCATGGGTGCCTGATGATGAGCAACCGCAGTCTATTTCTTTGCATGACCGTGTGGAAAAGGGGTTAATGGTGAGACGGGAGGTGTATGGGAGAAGGTGTATGGAGAGAGTGTTCGTGAAGAATGTACACGGGGTGAGTGTATAGCGGGTATTATATGGATAGGTATATGGAGGGTGTACACAGGGGGAAGTGTATATAGAGAGTGTATGGGGGTAGAATGTAGAGAGAAGAGAAAGTGATTCGTTCATCCCAATTGATCGAAGCATTAGTTATTTTAAGATTAATCGTTTACTTAATTATGTGAATGGTTTGTGGGTCCATTTACCTTTTAATGAGTCGCCATTAATGAGTAAGATTAAGATTAATTCATCATATAAAGATATAGCAATCAAGCGAAAATGGTGAATAAGACAATTTTCATGGAATTGATTTATGCAAGATTATGTCTCAAGTCTAGAGAGAAAAGAAATAAAGACTCTTTTATTATTTGAAAGAAAAACGACTAATCCGGGGTGGACTTTTACTTAAAGAAACAAAAATCGTCCAAGGTGGACTTTTGACTAAGGACACTCTAGAACCTACGAAGACTGAATGACCCTTTTCTTTTCTTTTATTTAAAGGAGGTAGCCCCAATTTCCTCTTTTGCCCATGCCCATGTATTCCGTTGGCGGGTGATGACTCCGCTGTTAATGAGGCTTTGAATCTTTCTCCTCAATTGGAGGCAATCTTCGGTGTCATGCCCAATGTACTGGTGGTATTGGCAGTGTTTGGAGGGATCCAAGCCTTGCTTCACCTTACTTGGTTCATAATTGAACAAAGGAGACAACTTGCCGGCTTGAACTAGACTTTTGAAGAGTTTGCCCAAGTCGTCGAATTCGCGCTCGTCCTTCCTTTCACGAACTGTCTTTGAGGGTGATTTAGATACCGGCACCCCTTATTGATGAGTAGTCATAGGAGGCATCCCGACGGGGACAGTCTGTGGCGGCCCGTACATTTGAGGAGCTTGACATTGAGCAAGAGGGAGAACTCGACTGAGGTAATCATAAACGCCACGAATGTCAGACAAATGGCGCCTCTCGATATCTCTTAGGTTCTTATGCATCTCCTTCTGAAAGTGTGTTGCTTGCTCGTTGAGAATGGCCTTAAAGTGGATTGCTTGTTCATCGAGGATGGCTTCGAAGTGGGATGCTTGCTTACTGAGAGCAGTACCGGTGTAGAGGATTGTCTCGGGATCTTGGGTAGCAGCTTCAGTTGCAACTTCGATGTTCCTTACAGCCGACATGATGCAGAACTCTATTCATGAAAGAATTAAGCCTCTTAGTTGAATTAAATTAGATTCGTATTTAATGATAAGGCATCGTTATAAAATCATTTTTTGGAAAAGAGTCGGTGTCCACATTTTTGAAATGCATTTTGGTAAAAAATTGAAAGTTTGACCGGGCCGAAGTTGCCTACGTTCCCCTTACCAAGAGGGAGAGGTCCCACATAATAAGAGGCTCAGGTCGCCGTAGTTCGAATCAAGTTAGACCTTTTTTTAAAAAGAGGTGAGAGGTGACCATAGGGGTCAATTTGATAGAGTCTTTTTAAGATAAAGAGCGATCTTGAGGTCAAAAGCCGGAGATGACTCGGTCCTTGGTCAAGCATGGGTGAGGAAGACCTATAGGAGTTGGTTTTGATTGAGTCGGGTATGGTTTGACTTATGGTTTGACCTAAATTTGACCTAAGGTTTGACCTAAGGTTTCAGACAAGAAGTGGTTCAAGCTAGAATGCGATGATAATGGTGGGTTGACCTAGATGGGTAATGGATAGGTCGACCTAAATGAGAAGGGTTGGATTGACCTATATCGTGAATGAATCAAGATAGCGGGTTGTAGCGGGTTGCCTATGGGATGATCTAAGCGGGATAGACATGGTTTGACCTAAGCGGGTCGAATGTGAGTTGGTTGACCTAAATGGTTGACCTATACGGGTTAAATATGGGCAGGCTGACCTATTCGGGTTGGTTGACCTAGGGAGGTCGGTAGATAGATTCAAGACGGGCAAGTCGACTTAAGCGGGCCAGGGATTGACCTAGATGGGTCAAAGGTAAAGGGATAGTTTTAACCTAAGACGGACGAGTTGACCTAGATGGGTCGAGGATGGTGTGTGGACCTAAACGGGTCGAGACGGGTTGACCTAGGTTGGTATGGACAACGGTAATTGGGTTCACCTATGGGACCAAAGATTGACCTAAGAGGTCAATAGCGGATAAGGTTGACCTAAGGGTCAAAGGTTGACTTAAGAAGTCGAAATGTGATTGGGTTGACTTAGGGAGTCAAAGGTTGACCTCAGAGGTCAAAGGTGGATAAGGTTGACCTAAGTGGTCAAAGGTTGACCTAAGAGATCGAGGGGTGATAAAGTTGACCTAAGGGGTCCAAGGTTTGACCTATGGGGTCAAAGGCAGATGAGAATGACCTATGGGGTCAAAGGTTGACCTACGAGGTCAAAGGCGAATGAGGTTGACCTAAGGGGTCAAAGGTTGACCTAAGAGGTCGAGGGGTGACCTAAGAGGTCGAAGGTGATAAGGTTGACCTAGGAGGTCAAGGGTTGACCTAAGAGGTCGGAGGTTGATAAAGTTGACCTAAGGGGTCAAGGGTAGACCTAAGAGGTCAAAGGCGGATGAGGTTGACCTAAGAGGTCAAAGGCGGATGAGAATGACCTATGGGGTCAAAGGTTGACCTAAGAGGTCAAAGGCGGATGAGGTTGACCTAAGGGGTCAAAGGTTGACCTAAGAGGTCGAGGGGTGACCTAAGAGATCGAAGGTGATAGGGTTGACCTAGGAGGTCAAGGGTTGACCTAAGAGGTCGGAGGTTGATAAAGTTGACCTAGGGGGTCAAGGGTAGACCTAATAGGTCAAAGGTTGGTAAGGTTGACCTAGGGGGTCAAAGGTTGACTTAAACGGATAAGATTGACCTAGGGGGTCAAAGGTTGGCCTAAGAGGTCAAAGGCTGGTAAGGTTGACCTAGGCGGTTAAAGGTTGACCTAGGAGGTCAAAGGTAGATAAGGTTGACCTAGGAGGTCAAAGGGTAGACCTAAGAGGTTAAAGATGACAAAGTTTGACCTAGGGGGTCAGAGGTGATAAGGTTGACCTAGGAGGTCAAGGGTTGACCTAAGAGGTCGAAGGGTGGTAAGGTTGACCTAGGCGGTCAAAGGTTGACCTAGGAGGTCAAAGGTAGATAAGATTGTACTAAGAGGCCAAAGGATGGTGGGATTTTGGCCAAAGCGGGCCGAGATGATAGGCCAAGATGAGGAATTTTGATAGATGGCCCACGGGGTGAGCGATGGACCTTAGAGGTCGCCTAGATGCAATGAACATTTTATTTTGCGAAAAGTTTTGCATTTATTTACATCCTAAATGGGTGGTCCGAGGAGTGTTCTAATCTCTATGTGTGGGTTGACACGGGTTAGGTTAAAGGTTCCCACCGCTCGTGGAACGTACACGGTGAGTGGAGTAGACGAGTGGCTCGAAAAGAGGGCGGCAGTAGCGCACAAATTCCCGCACATCGAAAACTCCGGGTAGTAGGGACATGTGCAGTGCTGACACGGACTAGTGGTAGTGTGTGGCAAGAAACTAATTCTTTTTAAGGAGAAAAGAGAGAAGTTTTGAATGTTTGAATGATGCTATTCAATGCAATGCAAGAGAAGGAAAATAATATACAAGGGAGCATAGCAGAGTTTTGTTTGACCTTAGTACTATAGGGAAAGTACAAAAAATACATGTATTGAAAAAATACAAGGTACACATATTAACATGGCAAAGTGTGAGGTGCATGTGTAAACATGGCAAAGTGTGAGGTGTATGTGTAAACATGGAAAGTGTTCATGTGTAAACATGGCAGGTGTGTGCATGTGTAAACATGGCAAGTGTGCATGTGTAAACATGGCAAGCGTGCATGTGTAAACATGGCAGGTGTGTGCATATGTAAACATGGCAAGTGTGTGCATGTGTGAACACATGGCATGGTGTGTGCATGTGTAAATATGGCAAGTGTGTGCATGTATAAACATGGAAAGTGTGCATGTGTAAACATGGAAGGTGTGTGCATGTGTAAACATGGCAGGTGTGCATGTGTAAACATGGAAGGTGTGTGCATGTGTAAACATGGCATGTGTGTGCATGTGTAAACATGGCAGGTGTGTGCATGTATAAACATGGCAAGTGTGCATGTGTAAACATGGCAGGTGTGTGCATGTGTAAACATGGCAGGTGTGTGCAAGTGTAAACATGGCAAGTGTGTGCATGTGTAAACATGGCAAGTTTGTGCATGTGCAAACATGGCAAGCATCATGATGTGACGAAAGTTAGACCCACTAAGTTTGAAAAAGTTTCAAAGCAGTCCCCAGCAGAGTCGCCACTGTGAATACGTGTGTTTGAATTTGGGAATATTCATAGTAACATTAAAATTATGAGAGTCGCCACGCCGTTTTAATTATAGCCAAAACATTGAGAAAATGCATGTTAATGGGTTCGGGGGTCAAATTACAACAAGAGAAGAATATTGGACGTTATCACTCCTATTGCCCGAATGATCGGTCTTTCTATCATGATGAATGTGTTAGTAGTGTGTTAGTGTTTGAGACCGGATCCGAAGATTGCCTACGTTCCTCTCAAGGTGAGAAGCTCAGGTCAGCGTAGTTCGAGAGAATTTAGAATAGGCAGAAGAATCGGGATCATGCATAATGAGGGGGGAATTACCTAAAGATTAGGGTTTAGAAGTAGTTCCTAGATCATCCTTGGGTTGATGAACCCTCGATCATCATCGGCTATGAAATAACATGCAAACATGAAGATCGCAACCCTAAATATAGCATAAATAAGGTTTTAATCTATGAACACGATGAACATATGAAGAACATATTATGAACATATGAATGTCATGAAGAAAATATGAATAAAGATGTTAGGAACATGAATATTATGAAGAACACATGAATAAACATATTAAGAATATGAATATTATGAAGAACACATGAATAAACATATTAAGAATATGAATATTAAAGATCTACATTAGAAATAATGCAAGAACGTGAAGAAATAAGTTAGAAAACTTACCTATGTTGGCAAGAAATAAACCTTGATCTTCTTGGAGGTTTGAATGCTAATTAGAGAGCAAAATTGTGTTTAAGAACTCTCAAATTCGGATCCCCCTAAACCAATAGCATGAGATTGGTTTATATAGTAAACTGAGGGGAAGATCTGATGGTCCAGATCATCCGGGGCGGATGTGGCCGCGTGGCCAATATTGAGGGCGGCGGCGAAAGTGGCCGCGTGGCCAATATTGAGGGCGGCGACGAAAGTGGCCGCGTGGCCATCATTGCGCGCTGACTTAAAATTGAAGCTAGGGTTTTACTGTTCATACAAGGCAACCCTAAATGTCCATATTTAATGTTTTCTAGAACATTGAGCTATTTTTGGGAATCCGGGACAAGTCTTTGCAAGGTTTCTAATTCCTATAAAGTCCTTGTATATTTGGAAAAGCCCTAATAAACTCATTTTCAGGTCGGGTACTAACACAAGGAAACTGACTAAAACCCTCCTGTCAAGGGGGATGTCTCGTACAAGACATCATTGTCTCGTACGAGGCATCTCAGTGCTGGAATTCACTTTTTGCCCTCTGCAGTAGTTTTAATGTTTATTTTGGCCCCTGATTAACAGAGTCAGTTTGAAACATAACGAAACATGTCTAACTTAACGAGTTTCGACCCAAATCAAAGGCGAGACACAAAAGTAGAGTGATTATGAATGAATGTCCGAAATGGGGTGTCTATAGTATCAGAGCCCCGTTCATGTTGATTATTTCAATACATAATCATGTTGTGTGTATATAAATTGTTTATGTGCCTAACATGATTTGAATATTGGGATTATGATGTTTATGTGTTATATGCGTTTTATGTGGTTTATTGTTTTATAAACTTTAATCGCACTATTCAATCGCAATAAAAATTATGTTGAATTTAAAATTGTTTGGATTATCAATTTTTGATTGGATCAAAGTTTTGATAATCTAGAGATTCATGAATAAATAGTTTATTTAAGGTTTTGATGATCATGGTGATTGGATCACCAAGAACACCAAATCCTAATTGAATCGGGGGAAAACAATTTTAAGACAATTTTTGGAACTTAAAATATTTTTGGAATTTTGCAGAGGTCCGACCAGACCCATGTGAAGACCCGGCCGGACCTGTTGGTCTGGTGCGGGCAGATCTTGGGGTTCGGGGTGGTTCTTGGGGTTTTGAATTTCCTATTTGTTTTAGTCTTGTGAATTCTATGATTGGATGGCTAGCCTACGTTCTTGAGACCGTGTTTCCCAAAATTGATCGCAATCAAAGATTCAAAGATAAAACGAAGTTAGAATTATGAGGAGTTCATAATTGCTAAAATTGAGAAACAAAGTTGTTGATTCAAGTTTGGAGATTCATGTGGAATTATGAATGCCATTGGTCTACGTTCATCGAGACCATCTATTGCTTAGTTTCGGCCACATAGACTACTTTCTTGGTTTCTTGAATTAGTGGGAATTGTGGTTGCCTATGGCTTAGTTCGGCCGCACTTCTTGTTGTCTTGATTTGGAGATGATAACTAAAGTTCAAAGAGTCTCATCCTCATAATTATAGAGAAACTAATGACACATAAATATTATGCTTAAATTAATGGAGATTAATTTAGTGGCTAAATTTGATTCTCAACATGTTTATCTTATATGCTCATAAATGTGTTGTATGCTATATGGTGATGAACCTTCTTTAAATTTTAAGTTCGTATGCCATGCCATGATTAAAACACTTGTGAGTACATGGGTAATTTTGTGTGGGCTCGCCCAAGTGAGGTGCATTGATTTTATTTATGCATGAGCAAGATGAGTGAATAAGAGTTTCCTATGCGTTTAAAATGGTTGGACTTAATTAGGCGTCAAAACAGTTTTGGGCCTAAGGCAAAGATGAGATTAAAACATGCTTTTTGAAATTGGATTTCTTAAAGAATCTCATAAAACATCTAAGAGTCATATGTGATATGATTGACAAGAGTTGTCTACCTAATTAATTTAATTTTGAGCGGTCACGCCAAAGCGAACTTAAAATTAAATTAAAGTTGGATCTTAACCCATTTAAATTATATTATACATTGGATGTATAAGAAGGTTATATAATTTAGTGGGAGTATTTTTTGGAAAAATACATTATTTATCTCTTTAATGAAATTGATACTTATAAAATTTTGGAAATTTTTGCATAATTGTAGATAATGACATCTAATACTCAATCAATTTCGTTGCGATCAATCCTTGAGAAAGATAAGCTTCAAGAGAATGGTACAAACTTTATGGATTGGATCCTGAGCCTAAGAATTGTTCTAAGGCAAGAAAATAAGTTGTACATTCTTGATGGGCCTATTCTTGAAGTACCCGAAACCAACGCCCCTAGGGCGGAAAGAGACAATCACAAGAAACATGAGAATGATTCTAGGGATGTGAGTTGTCTCATGCTCTCGACCATGTGCTCAAAACTCCAACAAAGTTTGGACCTGTTGGAAGCCTATGAGATAGGCGTGGAGTTAAGAGACATGTTTCAAGAGCAAGCTATGCAAGAGAGGTTTGACACAATTGTTGCATTCACTCCTTGCAAAATGAGTGAAGGGCAAGAAGTTGGACCTCACATGCTTGAGATGAAAGGCTGCATGGAGAAAGGTTCTCCAGTGCTCATGGTTCATAATGGAATAGGGCCAAGACCCAAAGGAAAGGGTAAGGCAAAGGTTGCCAAACCCAAGATTAGCAAGGCAAAGGTTGCCAAGGCTATAGTGGCAAAACCCGATGCACAAAAGGATGCAATTTGTTTCCATTGTAAAGAAATTGGTCATTGGAAATGTAATTGCAAGGCTTTTATGGAAGAGCAAAAGATGAAGAAGAGCAGTTGGACTGCGTCGACTTCAGGTATCTATATGATAGATATTCTCCTTTCTACCACTAGCTCCTGGGTATTGGATACCGGATATGGCTCTCACATATGTCTAAATGTGGAGGGATTGAAGAATAGGAGACTACTTAAAGAAGGTGAAGTAGAACTACGTGTGGGGAATGGAGCAAGAGGTGCTGCATTAGCCGTAGGGACTTATGAAGTCACTTTACCTTCCGGATTAATACTTGTTTTGAACAATTGTTATTATGTGCCGGATTTATGTAGAAACATTATTTCAATTTCTTGTTTGGATAATGAAGGCTTTAAATTTCTTATTGAGAATAAGAGGTTTTCTATCTATTTAAATGATGTGCTTTATGGTATTGCAAATTCATTTAATGGCCTTTATGTCCTTGATGTCAAGAATGAAAATAATGAAGATGTCTATCATATAAATAACAAATCTAAACCTAATGATGTAAATCATACTTATTTGTGGCATTGCCGTCTTGGTCATATTAATGAGAAGCGTATCTTAGAGCTCCATGGGGATGGTCTTTTGGGTTCATGTGACTTTGAGTCATATGATACTTGCGAGTCGTGTCTTCTTGGAAAAATGACCAAGACACCTTTTACCAAGTTGGGTGAAAGGGAAAGCGACTTATTGGGGTTGATACATTCCGATGTATGCGTACCACTAAGTAGCAATGCTAGGGGAGGATTTCAATATTCACAGATGATTTTAGTAGATTTGGGTATGTTTATCTAATGAAACATCAAAGTGAAGCGTTTTAGATATTTAGAATATTTCAAAATGAAGTAGAAAAAAAACTCCAAAGTATTAAGGCACTACGATCGGATCGAGGTGGGGAGTAGTTAAGTCAAGAATTTGATGATCATCTAAAGAATTGTGGAATAGTTTCACAATTGACTCCTCCCGGAATACCACAATGGAATGGTGTGTCCGAGAGGAGGAATCGGACTTTGTTGGACATGGTTCGATCAATGATGAGTCAAGTTGATCTTCCAATATCCTTTTGGGTTTATGCACTAGAAACTGCTGCTTTCTCGCTAAATTGTGTTCCAAGAAAATCGGTTCAAAAGACTCCATATGAGATATGGAGAGGAAAGAAACCTTGTTTATCATTCATGAAGATTTGGGGTTGTGAAGTTTTTGTCAAAAGACATGTCTCCGACAAACTTGCACACAAATCTGATAAATGTCTTTTCGTGGGATATCCTAAGGAAACTAAAGGATATTACTTTTACAACCGAGAGGACAACAAAGTGTTTGTTTCCCGGACTGGTGTCTTTCTAGAGAAAGAGTTTCTCTCCAAAGAAATCAGTGGGAGTAAAGCAAATCTCGAAGAGGTTCGAGAACCCGAAAATGACATTGAACCGATAGTGGAATAGGAACAAGTACCACAAGGAGTTGTGGAACCTGTTCAAGATACACAAGTAACTCAGAGATCTGGTAGGTTACGATCCGAGCCCGAGAGATATAGATTTCTCGTAACGGATAGTATTAAGGTGGAGATCATTGAGAATGATGAACCGTACACTGTAGACACCCCGCCTTGGACCGCTCACCCTGGTTGCACATTTGATTTTGTGTTTCTCCCTATTTTAAGTGTTTCTCGTTAGTTTCTGTTACTTCCGTTAAGTTCCTGACTGACTTTGTTAAGTCTAGGGACCAAACTGAATAACAGTGCCGAATTTCTAGTCCATTCTGTCATTTTTGCCATCTCCAAGTCGCGCGCTTCCATCCTTTGGGGCCAGAGGCGCGCGCATCCCGCCACCAAGGCAGGAGGCGCGCGCACCTGGGCGTCAGTTACAGATTTCTGTCCAAGAATCCCTCCCTTGCTCCTTTTAACAGGATTTTCCCGGGAAACAGATGTTGTTGACTTGGTTTTGGCACCAAAAACTCACATTCTTCAACTATATAAACACCTCTAATTCACCATTGAATAGGAGGAAGATTTTAATCACTAAGCAAAAACTATACACAAATACTTACAAGACATCTTGAAGGAGTCATTGAAGTTCTTTGAAGTATAGGTAAAAGACTACTCTTTTCTCACCTTTTCTACTTCTTTTCCTCTCTTTTTCTTTTACTTTAATCAAGCAATCACCCAAACATTTTGGAAGATGACACCGGAGACTACTTCACTTCATTGAAGCTAGTCAAGGAGTTATCTCCCTACATTCTAAAACCCCTTTTATTACAATAAAAAAATAGGAAGAACATCATTTTATTTATGTAGACTTTGAACAAGCCAGACCAACATTAGTTGGGCGAGATGGGTGTTTAAGTACTTCACATCACGTAACCTAACGCCCGAACCTCATAAACAAGAATCTCTGTTTTCGTAAATCAAACTCAGGCTACACATTAGGTTTTTCTTATGTTCCTCTAATCATTTCTGCAGGGGTTACAATGCATATTCAGGACCAGGGCAATCCCCTAAGTCCAAAGTCTGACAGGTTTTCCCAGAAGCGGGTGCCTCCCATAGACACTACGCCATGCGCGCACTTCCCACAACACAGGCCAGAGGCACGTGCTTCTGGGTGGTTTTCCAGAACAGGGACAGTTTCAGAACAGAGCAGAGTGATCGGGGTGTGGGCACAGTTGCCTGCATCATGGACTGTTTTGGACCTCTTAACTGTTTTTCTTTTGTGTTTTGATTTATCGGTCACACGGGTGATTCAAAAGTTGTAATTATATGCTTATTTGCTTTTCTTTCATAAAAAAAAGTAAAAAAAATGTTTTGTCACATGTTGGACCTCACACTACGTGCACAACCTCCTATAAATTGCTCACTATCGAGTCGCACAAGTTTATAACCCCAAACCCGTCGAGGCCCGTCATAGGAAGTTTCAAGCTCCACCCGACCTTGACTCTTTCGAAGCGGTAAACCTCAACCCGTGGCGTAGTTCATGACTACATGCCGGGGGTGACCTTAAACCTCTCATTAGCCGAGCATAAGCCAACACAAATCTAGTTAGGGTCTAACACTCCGTGACTGAAGTCGGTTTTCATATGCCGAGATTTCCCTAAACTAATGTCTTCAAAACATACATGCCAAGTGGTTATCATGGACGAAATAAAACTCCGTCCCCTAAGTGGTTATTATGGACGAAAATAAAAATCCGTCTCCGCATGTATGCTTTACTACATTAATTTAGTTTAATCCCGACATGTGTAGGATTCACAAGCGTGATGGAATCCAATGAGTATATGGGACCGCGAGATGGTCTATATACTAGTGTGACGATTCCATTATTTTCTTAGAAACTCAAAAGGGATCCTGTCCCTCCGACTTATAAAAAAAAGTATTTTTTTATGTGGTTTTGAGTCGTGTGCCCAATGTGTGCTCTAAGCCTCTTCACGGACCGAAAGTGTTACTCAAGACTGACAAGGGCCTCTTCTGCAATATAGGTCCAATTGGTACTTAAAGAGTCTACCGGGATTCAGCGAATCGGTTAGTTTGTGAAGTGATTACTCCAACAGTTCCAACAGCAACTATAACCGGCACCAGCAACACCATATCTCTCGAACAACTTTCAGCTATGGTTCAAGTGCTCCAAGATCAATTCTCCACCCTTAATAAGGAGGCCCAAAATAAGGATGATCTTTGGCAATCCCACCTCGACAATCAAAGGGAGGCCCACGAGGCCGAGATGGAGCAAATGAAAGAGAAGCTCACCAAGCTTTCGAGTGGTAAAGACAAAGAGAACAACGAAGAGTTCGAGTGGACTAAGGGTTTGTTTCAAAGCCCTTATGTTAGTGCCCGTACCAAGAAAGTGGGGGAACCAAGCACTGAGAACAATGAGCACAAGATGGTTGATTCAATTATTGCATACATAGATCAACGCTTCAGTGGCCTCAACGTGGGGAAAAGTCCTGACACGAGCCTCTATCAGTCCTCCATTCTAATGAGCACAATGGCCGCTCTCCCCGATAAGTTCAAGATGTCTGACATCAGCAAGTTTAAGGGCAACTCTTGTCCCATACCACACATCGAGACTTACATTTGGGCTATGGTACCGAAGAAGGTCTCTCCCAAGGTTATGGCACAATGCTTCCCTCTTACTCTCGAGGGGGTGGTAAAGGATTGGTATGAGACTCTCCCGCTCACAGTCCGTCTTGATTGGGACGCCGCTATGGTTGCCTTCAAAAGTCAATACCAAGGCAACATCACCCACCGGCCAACCAAGAAAGAGCTCGAGAACACTACTCAAAGGGACAATGAGTCCTTAATTGACAAGCTTGCTAAGATTGTCGAGAGGCCTAACACTAAAGAGCAAATGGACATCTTTCTTAAGTGTCTAAAGATTGATCTCCGCACCCACCTAAGTGGGGCTTGCTATGCCGATTTCTCTCAAATGTACGAGGCGGGGATCCGAATGGATGAGTTGCTTAGAGAAATCAAGAAAAGTGCTCCTACCTTCTGTTACAAGGCCGCCTCTAGCCCCCCAAAAGTGGCTTCAGTTAATGCCGTCACTACAGACAAAGGGAATTACAAAAGGGTTCCTCCACCACAAGGCAAGAAGTTTCAAGATGATCCTGTCTACACTCCTCTCCATGGCATGACTATCACTGAGGCCTTTGAAGCTCTCAAAGCCAAAGGGCAAGTTACTCCTCTCCAAGGGTACAAACCCAAGGCATTGCGTCCCAACCATGCTCACCACAAGCATTGTGACTACCACCAACATAGCGGCCACACCACCGAGGAATGCTTCGTCCTCCGCAACGTCATCCAAAATCTCATAGACAACAAGGAATTCATAGTTCCTAATGAGGGTGGTGTCAATGTAATAGAGGTAGGAGAGTTTGAAGAGACCACTCATTCAATCCCAATTGTGAATGAGGGCTCCAATATTATGAATAAGATTGATAATTCTTGTTACGTTGTGACTTACTATGAGGTAATAAGGGAAGTACTAGAGAATAGAAAAAAGAGGCAAGATGGGAATGTCAATATGCTAACTCGATACGGACGAGTCATAGCAAGCAACCCCGCTACTTTCGCACCAAGCTCCTCTTCTCAAAGACCGCAAGCTCACGACACTCCCGAAGACCCTTTATTAGTTCAATTCAAGAAAACTCAAGCCAACATCTCCATTTAGGACCTCATTGCATCCTCAAACAAGTACCGAGATCTTGTCATCAGTAATCTCGACGACACGTTGATCTCTTCCGATACAACTCCCGAAGACCTTACGGTAATGATAGGTCACATTCATTTTGGCAATGTCATCACCTTTGCCAACATGGACCTTCCACCATTTGGTCCCGACCACAATGAGGCCATTTACCTCATGGTGAGAGAAAAGAGGAGACCTATTTCAAGAGTCTTGGTTGATGGTGGTTCCGCACTCAATTTGATGCCCGGCCGAATCATGGGAATACTGGGGCTTAAGAATTCAGATTTAAAGCCTTCAACTCAAGTGATCCGAGGTTACGACAGCAATTCCCATACAGTCATGGGTATGGTGGAAATAGACATTGAATTTGGGAGCATGGTCATGTCCGTCCCATTCCAAGTGCTCGACGTTCCTTATTCATTCAATTTGCTCTTGGGCCGACCGTGGATACACAGTTATAATGCCGTCCCTTCGACTCTCCATCAATGTGTGAAGTTCAGAAATGGGGATGAAATAGTAACCATTATGGCAGAAAACATCACAATCCACAGAAAGGGAGAACCCACTCACTAAATTCAGCATGGTGTAGACACCCCATTTTGGACGTTCATTTATAATCACACTACTTATGTGTCTCGCCTTTGATTTGGGTCAAAACTCGTTAAGTTGGACATGTTTCGTTAAGTTTCTAACTGACTCCGTTAGTTAGGGGCCAAACTGAACATTAAAACTATCGCAGAGGGCAAAAAAGTGATTCCAGCACTTAGATGCCTCGTACGAGACATTGATGTCTCGTACGAGGTATCCCCCTCGACAGTCGGGTTTTTGGTCAGTTTCCTTGTTGATCTTAACCCCTTTTCTTGGCAAACACTCTTGAGAATTAAGTCTTTGATTCCCAACCATAAACAACTCTCCAATCCATGGAGATGGTCTCGAAGCACATGATCCGACATCCCAAATAAATAAGCAATTATTTATTTGTTTGTTATTCTCTTTTGGTACATGAATGCATGATTTTGAAACGATGATGATGATTTCTTAGCAAGACCAATCCTAGATTGGGTGAATTGGGTGCTCCTTGACCTTCCTAATTCATAACTTAACCCCCAAATCCAGACATCTCGGTCCGTGTTCCGACAAGAACATGGTGGCGACTCTCGAATCAACAAGAAGGTAAATCGAAGGATGAAAACGTGCCTCGAAGCAAAACCTCGCGCGCAAACAGTGGCGACTCCGCTGGGGAAGAGATCACAATAAGTGGGTTAGACTTGCGTCAAAAGAAATCATCGTTGTTTCAAAATCCTGCATTCTGTACGATAATCTGTTCCCAGATTGGGATGCCTCGTACGAGGTATCACTTGTCTTGTACGAGACATCTCAGTTCTGCCTGGCGGATCTGACTCTCTGGTTTGAAAAGGGAATTTTGTTCGGTTCAAACACATACACAGAGTCTCAGACCTACTCTCCCCTCTGTTTCTGAGTCTTGGGACCTTCCTAACGACGAAGAAACTCCCCATATATCATAAGGCTAACCTTTGTTTTGCAGGAGTATGTGCTAAATGCTTTATTCTCTGCTTTGCTTATATTTGCCTTTGTGTGTGAACTACGACGGCCTGAGTTCCTCCAGAAGAGGGAAACGTAGGCAGCCACTTGGCCCGGCCATTGCTTGTTTTTGCTTTTACTTTCAAAAAAAAACTTTCTATTTTATCCTTGACACCTAGATCTTGACTCTCACACACGTGCACACATGTAAATTAATTTCACTACATACCCTATAAACCCGAGTCCCAATCGGAGGACGGATGTCGGTCAGCACCCCTATTCTAATGAATGGCCCTCGCCGGTCTCTCCAAAGATGATGTACCCACTCTGTGACACGCTCCTAGACTGTTTCATGGGGAGCCTTAGCCGTAAGCCTTGCATCAACCTCATGCATACATTCTAGCTAATAAGACACTCCTCGAGACCGGTCGGTTCGATTCTTAGGGTTGTTTTAATCTTTGCCCAAGACAACGCATATTTACAATCTATAATCCTCCCTTGTGAATATGACGAATGTCCCTTCGGTAAAATGTTGAACAAAGGATTTTGAAAGAATGGAGAACCTCTCTACATGAATCCGAGTTTGTTTTTTCCTACTTTCACCATTCTGTGTGGGATTGTGGATGCCATTTTGGCTTAGTTTCGACCGCACCGTTCAACATGTCCCTTTCGGTTGTCCCTTAAAATTCACAAGGTTTGATTGCATTAATGCGTTGTTTAACAAAGTGCAAAACAACTATGGAATCACTTAGGTTTGGCTTAATTGAGTGGTGGATTCCGATGAGAATATGGGACCTTTACCCGAATTGTCTGTTTGGAAGAGTGAAATACAGGTGAAAAACAAGGGGCTCATATTCTAGGGTGACAAAATCCACTGTTCCAAGATGAACTAGAGTAGTAACCTTTTTAAAATGGATTAAATTCCATCTGACCAATAGGATTAAAATCCGCAATCTGACTGTTAGGCTGGATACCTCGTACGAGACATCCATTGTCTCGTACGAGACATCCTCCTTTTTTATGTGAATCTGCCGTGTTGGTCAACCCCTGTTTCATAAAAAGCCAACTTGTTGGGACCCCAGCATGGATTTGACACAGTTTCTGCACTCTAGGTCCGTCCGATCAGCAAAGTAGCTCCACACTCCCAACACAATCACTTCAGTAATTTACATCCGTGATCCCGCGACCAAGAGACTAGAAAAGGTTGAAGTAATGGCTGGTACCCCCATCACTGACTTAGAGACCGCCAAAGCCGTCATTGCACGACTTGAGCAGCAAGTCAGAGAGCAAGCTGAAATTGCCGCCCATGAGAGTGATCGTCACGCCAAAGACATAGACACCGTCTTGCAAGAGCTCCAAGAACTCAAGAAGAGTAGTAAGAAATCAAAACCCCCCTCCAAATACGGGGAGTCCCACACCAAGAAAAAGAGTAAAAGGGATGATGACTCCAAATATGATTCAAATACATCCGACTCTTCCTCCTCCTCCTCCAATGATGAGGATACTAAGGCAAGCGATAAGAAAAAGAAAGCTACTGATGACACCAACTTCATTAACTCCGCCACTGCTGAGTTCCTTGAAAAGAGGTTTGCACATCTTGGTTTAGCAAAGGGATCCATTGTCCCATTTGACCCCATTGCGCTTCGCAAGTCAATCACTAAGCAACCACGAAAGTTCCGCACTCCTGACATAGCTAAATTCAACGGCACTACCTGTCCTCGTGTTCATGTTGAAACTTACACTTGGGCCATGCTTCCGATGAAAGTAGATGACACCGTTTTGGCCCAAAGCTTTCCCCAAACTCTAGAGGGGGCCGCAAGGGATTGGTACATGTCTCGCCCCTTATCCACAAGGACCGATTGGGCTACCGCATGTGAAGTATTCCAAAGGCGCTTCGAGGACAATACTACTTATTGTCCCACTAAAAGAGACCTCGAACAAATCCAAAAAGGTACTAATAAGACATTTGGTGACTTTGTCAAAAGGTGGAGAGCCAAGCTCACTGAGATTGTTGATAGGCCGACTACGGACGACCAAATGTACATCTTCCTGAAATCACTCTGTAATGAGTATGAGGACCGCCTCTCTGGTACTTTCTTCCCAAGCTTCTCTGAACTTCATAAATCCGGTCTTCGATTAGATGACATCTTCAAAAGTAGGAAAGAAGCCAAAAGAGATGGTGGATACCGCTACCCTAGCAAAGGCTCTACTAGCAAAGACACATCTGTCAATGCCATTGCTTTCAATAATCAAGGGAGGAGCAACTACTCCTCCGTCCCTCCACCCAACAAGGAAAAGAAGAAAGAGAGAGTCTACAACAAATTGGAAGGCATCACTCAAGCAGAGCTCTTCGACATACTCGTAGAAGCCGGTAAGGTCGCGCTAAGGAAGCCACCTTCCACTCCAAGGGAACTCCCCCTGAATCATGCCCATCATCTCTAGTGCAAGTTCCACCAATTCAGAGGTCATGACACCAATACTTGCAACCACCTCAAAGATGTGATTCAAGATCTCATAGACTCTAAGCAATTATGGGTTCCTAATGTAGTGATGAACCCTCTCCCAAATGCGGGAGGAGGGATCAATGTAATAGAAATAGCTAGTGAGAAAGGGGAGACTACTCGCCTAGTCCCAAATGTGGGCGGGAGCACTCCCAAGTTTGATAATGAAATTTCTTTCGGTTACATGTTGTCTCATAATCAAGTACTAAGTATGAAAAATAACAACTTCGAACGCGAGGGGGAAAACTTGCCATACTTCATGTTCCCTGAACCATAGATTTATCATAAGGGGAAGCACCAACCGGGCTTTGAAATCTTCAGTGACTGTGATCCGTACTCACTAGAAACAGAACCGATGCAATTCTCGTGGCTACCTCGAGAATTAGGGGGTACCAAGGCCGAGGCATTCAGTGAGTGGGACTTTGTGTTGGGAGAAGACCTACTCCACCAATTTCTCAACCTTTGAAAGCTACAGGACACTCAGATCAATGCAATAGACAAGGGGGACGCTCCGAACCAAGACTACACCAAGCTCATCGAGAAGAGTGACGAGCCTAACCAGAATTGGTATGAAACTGGGGGTGTTGGCAGTGGTGCCCTAGGCACGTTTAATAAACGTTGTAATTGTTATCATTTATTTCATATCAATAAAGAGATGTTTTGATTATTATTGTTGTTCATGTTTACTTATAATAATCTCCGTCCCTAGTACTTATTAAGCACTAGTATAAAGGCTAAATGATCATGGGATGATCATGTTAGATTTATGGGTACTTGTTTGGAACAAGGTACTGGACATGGCCCGCTGTATGAGATTTATGTCATGGTCTATGTCGAACATATATCTCATATTAGTTATATCATTTGAATCTTTAGACATGAAGTTATTATAGTCTTCCACTTGATGAACATTGTGTTTGACATATTCAAACGCTACCTTAACACGGTAGTTATAAAGGGTATGATTGGCATAATTGGATTCCCGTTGGGAAGAATAATAAGCTAAATGGATTTGTCCCTCCACGGAGAGATGTCAAGCTTGGGCCCCTCGAAGGAATGATGTTGATGAAATGTTCGGCCGGACTCAAATGGATTGATTGGATCAATAGCATTTGAATTATCAACATATTCGGAATCGAAAAAGTATTGAACAAAACAAGTTGACTGTTTGACCATGACTTGTGTTCAATGACATCGTGGACAAAGGGATTGTGACATATTCTAAAGGAATGCGAACTTGTATCTAGTTATACTATTTGGGTAGGTGTGACGGTTTTCTAGAATCTAATCATATCTTATGGTTTCATGTTTGAAACCATTGCTAACTTAGTATAATCCTAGAGGGTCACACACAATAGAACGAACCTTTAAAAGGACTAAATTGGAATTTTGGAAATTCTTAACATTCTGGGGAAGTGGGCGACCGCACAGTGTGGACTGGGCGGCCGCACACTTAGCCCAATTTTGTACCAGTTTGTTTCAGATAAATGTGTGACCGCACAGTGTATTCTGGGCGGCCGCACAGTACTGTCGGCTGGCACTTTCCTAATTCGATTTTGAATGTCTTTTGACACAAGGTTCCTATTTGGAATAGGTCTTGCTTGTGTATAAATGGATGATTTCGGCCAGAACCTCAGGAATAGCTTTTTGTGAGTCTCCAAAGTGTTCGAGAGAGAATTTATTTTGTTCTAAGATATCCTTGATTGAGGAACAAAATAATTCACAAATAAATTCCATATAGTTCTTTATTAAATTGTGAAAGTGTGTTTCATAATATTGGTCTAGCAACCAAGATCAAAGAAGTTCCTTTGATATTCGTTCGAAGTGTGGATACCGCTAGAGGGTGAAAATCATCATCTTTAAAGTTCGTGTTCAAGCTTTGTGATCGTGATCAAGTCTTCAAATCTCCACCAAAGACCAAGAGAAATTTGATAGCCATCAAGGGTTAGTTTTTCCTTTATTCATTATGTTGTATTTGATTTAATCATATGAACGGATCCATGGCTTTGGGTTTTTTAAAATTTTAATTGCTATATTCCGCTGCGCATGTTACTTGGAAACCCAACAGGGGGACCCATAGCAAGCGAAGACTTCCTGATCAAGGAATTAGGATGAACTCCCCATGTTGCGCCCCAGACCCGTGGTCCTACTTGGCCCCACGCTAGGGACACGATTGGAAGACGTCATAAAACACTTTTAGAATATTTTTTTCGAAATATACTTTCATAAAGTATAACATAATCCACACCTCAAGTTCAAAGACTTCCACTAACTTTCAAACAAACTTTTCAAACAAATTTCACAAACGAAAGTATTTAGCCCGAAGGCTTACAAACTTTTATACAAATGTACATACACCGACATTATCCAAAATATAGGTGTTACAAGATGATAAAGTCAAGGAAACTCTACCCAAAAGGTTATACATCTAAGTAATGTAACCTTGACAAAACTCATATCCCAAACTCTTACCACCACAACGTCCTCCCGTGCAATTATCCTATTCCCTGGACTCGCCTTTATCTAAAACAGTAAACAAATAAGGGGTGAGAATGAATCTCAGTAAGCTACTAAAATGCAACTACGTTACATGCTGATATGGTAATCATAAAGAAACTATATCAACAAATAATCATATAGCATATAGCACATAACATGAGAGGCTCCCTATCGCCAACTGTCCCATACCGGTTGGAAATAACGACCAACTCATCATACAACACATAGTGTAGGAGTAAACACTCCTACGATATTACCAAGCCAAGGTTTACCCAATAAACATAACTGTCTGAGAATACCATCTGAGAAAATCATCTGAGAAAACCATCTGAGCAGCATAAATAGCTGAAATCGGGATCCTGAAAACCAAACCATAACCAATAGAACCAAGTAACCAGAGAGGGAAATATGACACAAATTCATAACCCAAATGCTCACCAAAGGAAGAAATTCATCCCATCCAAGGCCAATCTGGACTGGGGAAACAGAGCAGGCACAGTGGACACATAGTGAACTTGGCTTGTGTGCCACTATAATTCTCTTATAGTGAACACTATAATTCTCCCACCGCCTGACACAGAAGGTACCAATGGAAAACATTATAGTGAACTTACTTGTACCACTATAATTCTCCCATTGCCTGACTCCACAACAAGACCAGCTGGACTTTCCACAAGAAGCACAGTAATGAATACTTGCTAAACAACAACAACCGAGGCAATGATTCTAAAATAATGAACCAAGCCAAACACATCAAAGATGCACATAAAGAATCACTCACAAAGTGTCTACAACAACATGATTCAAGGTCACAATACATTCTTGCACACACTTGAACACCCTTCTCATTAACCATGATAATATCCCAGGACACTCATATATTGGTCCTAGACAATACCCCAAGGATTAAACCAAAGTTAACCTTCTATACCTTACCTCAACCAAACTATAAGATTCAGGGGAAAGTGTGCGGCCGCCCAAAATAGGGTGTGCAGTCGCACACATTCTGATTTCTCAAGAAAAAAAATCTTCCAGATAAGTGTGCGGCCGCACGCCCCATTTGGGCGGCCGCCCAACACACTCGACAGGCCAAAACCCAAAACTATTTATACTCCTTTCGTTTCACCGTTCCACAAGTATAAGTATAATTTTTCTAATATACTAATATACTTATTTAGGGATACTTCCATTCATTTCCCCGTCCCAAGAATAATAGTTTAATTTTTATAATATACTCATTTAACATTTAACTCAAGTTAATATTTTACCGTCCCACAAGTAGGAGTATACTTTCAAACACTTATACTAACATTCTCAGGATATAAACACACTCCATATAAGCATACAAACCAAGTCACATACCCAGTATAATTATACTCCCTTTGTCCCAAATAAACAAGTATCACAAATAAATTCTTTTCACAATAATTTCACCACATATCACACATATATCAAATATATGACCATTTTACTATTTAAGGGGAATTAGTAACTTACCTATTTTCGGAAAAAGTATCGCTGAAATAAGTTTTGTTCGGCTAGAAATGACCTATTCAATGCCCTGATCATTTTTATATAATTAGTTTTTAAAACGGAGAAGTAAATAAAAAGATAGAAATTAAAATAGGATGAACTTACTCCTTTTGTCTTCAACCCCGAGAGAAAACGTAGAAACTGTTGGTTTTCAATTTGTAAAACACAGAGGGAGAGAGATGGGAGGATAAGAAGCCTTTTGATATTTTCTACTTTTCACTTTGGTCCCTCTACTTTCATTTTCAACAATTAAGCCCCTGAACTTTAAAGTTACACTTTGTACCCTAAAGTTTCAACTAACTCATATGCTCAAATAATATATGCAAGTCATAAAAATAACACATAAAATGCACATAAAAGTTCCATTTTAAGTTAAGAAAATTAGGGTGATTTTGGGGTCGTTACACCCCATCCCCATAGAGAAAGAAAATTTGTAACTCTTACCTTAGAGTCAGATACCGCTACCGATGAGCTCACCCAAGAGGACTTGGATGCCATCACGGAATGTATATTCCCCTACTTTCTTAATGAAAAAATAGATTTTTCTGAGTATCCCGAGATTGCTAGCGTCCTAAATGATGAATTAACTAATAACTCAAACGAATTAGATAATAATGAGTCATATAACGAGATAGATCAAGAAAACGAACAAATCTTAAAGAAATTAATAAGCAAGTAGGTCTTCGCGGTGGAAATGGTCCTATTGATGCTGAAAAAATGCAAACAGTTAAGCTGGGGACGGACGATGATCCGAAAGAGACCAAGATTGGCAGTTTCTTCAAGGGGGAAGACTGATAAGCCCTCATAGAATTTCTCCGAGAATTCGTAGATGTGTTCGCTTGGTCCTACAAAGATATGCCGGGGCAAGCCAATTCAATTGTTCAGCACAAGATACTACTGCTTCCTGATTCAAGGCCAGTCAAGCAGAAACTCTGCAGAATTAAACCAGAGTGGTCGGTACAAGTCAAACAAGAGATAGAGAAACTCCTAAGTGTTGGTTTCATCAAGGTGATAGAGTATCCAACCTAGTTGGCTAATATTGTGCAATTTTCCAAGGCAAATGGAAAAGTCCGAGTCTGTATTGATTTCCGTGATCTCAACAGAGCATCTCCGAAAGATGATTTTCCTCTACCTAACATAGACACGCTCGTTGACAATACCGCGAAATACGAAGTTCGTTCATTCGTAGATGGATTCGCCAGTTACAACCAGATCCTCATGGCCAAGGAGGACCAACACAAAACAGCGTTCACCACACCTTGGGGGACGTTCTGTTATACAGTCATGCCATTCGGACTCAAGAATGCCGGAGCCACCTATCAGAGAGCTGTAACTGCGTTGTTCCATGACATGATACATAAAGAAATGGAGGTGTACGTTGACGATATGATCATACACTCCAAAGGCTCCGATGGACAACACTTTATTGACCTTAGGAAGTTCTTTGAAAGGTCGAGGCACTATAAAATGAGACTTAATCCAGCCAAGTGCACATTTAGGGTAGTGAAAGGAAAAGTCCTTGGGTACATGGTCACCGAGCGTGGTATAGAAGTAGACCCCGCTAAAATCAAAGCCATCATTGACATTCCTCTACCTAAGATGAAAAAAGAAGTCAAAGGATTTATGGGTCGCCTTCAATACATTAGTCGTTTCATTAATCAACTCACGACGATGTGCGAGCCCATCTTCAAACTCCCAAGAAGAATGCATCACTAGAATGGACCGAAGAGTGCCAAGAAGCCTTCGAAAAGGTCAAGGAGTACTTAGTAAATCCATCAGTGTTGCTTCCACCGCATAAAGAAAAGCTGTTGACCTTATACCTCACAGTCAATGACACTACATTAGGGGCTATGCTAGCACAAGAGCAACCCGATTCGAGGAAAGAGAATGCCGTGTACTTTGTCAGCCGTCGCTTCCAAGGGGCTGAATTGAATTACTCTGCATTAGAAAAGTCATGTGCTGCACTGGTATGGGTAGCTGAGAGACTAAAACCGTACATGGAGGCGCTCCCTGTACAAATGATTGCCCGAATGGACCCAATGAAATATATCTTCTATACCTTACCTCAACCAAACAATAAGATTCAGGGGAAAGTGTGCGGTCGCCCAAAATAGGGTGTGCAGTTGCACACATTCTGATTTCTCAAGAACAAAATCTTCCAGATAAGTGTGCGGCCGCACGCCCCATTTGGGCGGCCGCCCAACACACTCGACAGGCCAATACCCAAAACTATTTATACTCCTTTCGTTTCACCATTCCACAAGTATAAGTATAATTTTTCTAATATACTAATATACTTATTTAGGGATACTTCCATTCATTTCTCTATCCCAAGAATAATAGTATAATTTTTATAATATACTCATTTAACATTTAACTCAAGTTAATATTTTACCGTCCCACAAGTAGGAGTATACTTTCAAACACTTATACTAACATTCTCAGGATATAAACATACTCCATATAAGCATACAAACCAAGTCACTTACTCAGTATAATTATACTCCCTTTGTCCCAAATAAACAAGTATCACAAATAAATTCTTTTCACAATAATTTCACCACATATCACACATATAGCAAATATATGACCATTTTACTATTTAAGGGGAATTAGTAACTTACCTATTTTCGGAAAAAGTATCGCTGAAATAAGTTTTGTTCGGCTAGAAATGACCTATTCAATGCCCTGATCATTTTTATATAATTAGTTTTTAAAACGGAGAAGTAAATAAAAAGATAGAAATTAAAATAGGATGAACTTACTCCCTCCGTCTTCAACCCCGAGAGAAAACGTAGAAACTGTTGGTTTTCAATTTGTAAAACACAGAGGGAGAGAGATGGGAGGATAAGAAGCCTTTTGATATTTTCTACTTTTCACTTTGGTCCCTCTACTTTCATTTTCAACAATTAAGCCCCTGAACTTTAAAGTTACACTTTGGACCCTAAAGTTTCAACTAACTCATATGCTTAAATAATATATGCAAGTCATAAAAATATTTTCTAACACATAAAATGCACATAAAAGTTCCATTGTAAGTTAAGAAAATTAGGGTGATTTTGGGGTCGTTACAATCACTCCCCTTTAAAGAAAATTCGTCCCGAATTTTAGGATAACTTACCAAACGAATCAAACAACCAAGGATATTTCCTTTCCATTCCAATCTCGAAGCTTCCAAGTAGATTCTTCCACATTATGGTTTCTCTATACAGCTCGAGCAAAAGGAATACTCTCATTTCTCAATTCTCGAACTGTAGAATCAATCACTTGAACTGAATGTTCCTCCTAAGACTTACTCGATTCAATATCCTCTAAAACTTTAGACATACATGAGAAAAATCATAACAGATTTGCGTAGCATCGACACATGGAACACATTATAAACCTTGTCAAGAGAAGGAAGTAACACAAGATGATAGCCCAATCTCCAACTCTTCCCAAAATCTCAAAAGAACTGATATATTAAGCAACCTCCACGAGAAGTAATGGTATATCCCACGAATTCTAAGAATCAATTGAACAAGTTCTCAACATATCCTCGAGAATCTGAATGGTTCTTCCTAACTGACCATCTGTCTGAGGATGAAAACCCGTACTAAATCCCAATTCTGAATTCAAAGCCTTTTGAATTGCTTGCTAAAATCAAGATGTAAATAAGGAACCCATATCTAATACCATGCTCGTAGGCATCCCATGAAATCGAACTATCTTTTGAACAAGTAAGTAACAACTGGAATTAACATTTATACCCTCAAAATAGATAAGGTGAGAAAACATGGTAACCAATCCGCTATCAATCAATCATCATTAGTTTCATCTATTCAGTGTAACTCCTTCAATAAAACCTTTCGCAATAGATTCATATCCACTCAGAAATCTCAAAGGCTTGTCACAAACCAACTGATCACTGATATTTTACTCCCAGATTATTCGCAGCTCAAGGACTTAGTTGAATGCTTAGAATTTCGCGTGTCAAACAAATCAAATGCAACTCTTCAAATTATCTCAATACTCTACATTTACTTGGATTCATAATTAAATTGGTCTTGTGTATCTCTTCAAGTAGATGTAGTTGAATTCCGTTATGCATGTTGGTTCCACTAAGTATCGACTACATACTCTGCTACAAAAGTTAAAGTTCCATCACTAGCAACGAACAAAGTCGTGTTGTCTATCATCGTTCATTCCACTAGTAATTTTCTATAGTTGAAATCATTCAATAGAGTATAAACTTAAAGCTTCCACAATCGCAAAACTACACCATGTCTCAACTCACAAAGACTCCAAAATGTTAATTCCTCTAACATTCCCCATTTAGTTTTATCAAACATGAACTATAAATCAATGTATCCTCTAACACATTACCTTTCCCGGATGATATAACATGGTACTCTACCTGCATTATCTCATGTGTAACTCTCTTTGAAAAAAACCAATACTTCAACTCTCATGGTTGGTAAACACTTCAATATGGCTCTATATGTTGGGTTTCGAAGTAACATGCGCAGCGGAATTAAGCACTTAAACTTTTAATGAAACCCAAAGACATAGATCCATTCATGTGATTAAGTCAAATACATATAAGATGAATATCAGAAAAACTAACCCTTGATGATTTTGATTTCTAGCTTTTTGAACTTGGTGGAGATTTGAAGCTTGATCACGTGAGCAAGAATGCGAACCTTGAAGATGATGAGCTTCACCCTCTAGCGGTATCCACACCAAGAACGAATATCAAGCAACTTCTTGATCTTGGTTGCTAGACCAAAATTGTGAAACACACTTTCACAATTGCAAGAACTATATGGAATTATGAATATTATTGTTCTTCACTTTTGGGATCTTAGAACAAGAAAATAACCTTACAAAACCTTATGGAGGCACTCACAATAATATGTCTAATGGCTGTAAAAAGGATCCTTAAATAGGTCCTAATCCTTAACCCTTAAGGACTTAGGAAACCTAAATCCCGTCACCAAATTAGGCAACAAAACGGTCGTGCCCACAATCTGGCACGGTCGTGCCATCTAGTCCGCATGAATTCCAGCCGCCCATCTTCGGCACGGTCGTGCTTGGTAATTGGCACGGTCGTGCCAATCATGTCGACAGGTGCCTTGGTTTGGATTTATGGCACGACCGTGCCATTTAAGGCGCACGACCGTGCCAGAGCCAAACATTAAAATTTTCCATAATTCCCATTTAGTCCTTTACGATTCGTTGTATTTGTGTGTGACCCTCTAGGATTACACTAAGTTGGCAATGGGCTCAAACATGAACCCATAAGATATGATTAGGTTCTAGCAAACCGTCATACCTATCCAAATAGTGTAACTAGATACAATTTCGCATTCTTTTAGAATATGTCACAATCCCTTTGTCCACGATGTCATTGAACACAAGTCATGGTCAAACGGTCAACTTGTTTTATTCAATACTTTCTCGATTCTGAATATGTTGATAATTCAAATGCTATTGATCCAATCAATCCATTTGAGTCCGGCCGAACATTTCGTCAACATCATTCCTTCGAGGGGCCCAAGCTTAACATCTCTCCGTGGAGGGACAAATCCATTTGGCTTATTATTCTTCCCCACGTGAATCCGATTGTGCCAATCATACACTTTATGACTACCGTGTTAAGGTAGCGTTTGAATATGTCAAACACAATGTTCATTAAGTGGAAGACCATAATAACTTTATGTCTAAGGATTCAAATGACATAACTAATATGAGATATATGTATGACATAGACCATGACATAAATCTCATACAACGGGTCATGTCCAGTACCTTGTTCCAAACAAGTACCCATAAATCTAACATGATCATCCCATGATCATTTAGCCTTTATACTAGTGCTTAAAAAATACTAAGGACAGAGATTATAATCAGTAAACATGAACAACAATAATAATCAAAACATCTCTTTATTGATATGAAATAATTGATAACAATTACAACGTTTATTAAACGTGCATAGGGCACCACTACCAACAATCTCCCACATTCCCTAGGCCCAATCTCCCATGTATCTAATACCCATGGACCTAACATGACCTTCATGTTTAGCTTGTGGAAGTCCCTTTGTTAGCGGGTCCGCAACATTGTTATCAGTTGGTACTCTGCATATATTTACGTCACCTCTATTAATGATTTCACGAATCACATGGTAACGCCTAAGTATGTGTTTGGATTTTTGATGTGCCCTTGGTTCCTTTGCTTGAGCAATAGCACCATTATTATCGCAATAAAGGTCTATTGGATTAGCAATGCTAGGAACCACTTCAAGTTCAGTTATGAACTTCTTAATCCAAACAACTTACTTTGCAGCATCTGATGTAGCAAGATACTCAGATTCTGTTGTAGAATCAGCGGTTGTACTCTGCTTGGAACTCTTCCAGCTTACAGCTCCACCATTTAACATAAACACAAAACCCGATTGCGATCGACTATCATCTTTGTCGGTTTGGAAGCTTGCATCCGTGTAAGCACTTACAACGAGATCATCTTCCATTCCTCCATAGACCAAAAACGAGTCTTTAGTCCTTCTTAAGTACTTAAGAATTTCTTTTACAGCCACCCAGTGATTTTCACCAGGGTCGGATTGGTATATGCTTGTCACGCTTAAAGAATAAGATACATCCGGCCTAGTACATACCATGGCATACATGATGGACCCAATTGCTGAAGCATATGGAACATCTTTCATTTTCTCACGCTCATCATTTGTCTTAGGACGTTGAGTCTTGCTTGGCAAGGTTCCTCTCTTAGAATTTTCCATACGGAATCTTCTAATGACCTTGTCAATGTATGTCCTTTGGCTTAAACCAAGTAGCCTTCTTAATCTATCTCTATTGATCTTGATGCCAAGCACATATGCGGCTTCACCCATATCTTTCATTGCGAAGCACTTTCCTAACCAAGTCTTTACAGACTGAAGTGTAGGAATGTCGTTTCCAATGAGCAATATGTCATCCACATATAAGATAATGAATAGCACTATGCTCCCACTAATCTTCTTGTATACACAAGGTTCATCTTCGTTCTTGATGAAACCAAACTCTTTGACCGATTCATCAAAACGGAGATTCCAACTCCTAGAAGCTTGCTTCAATCCATAGATGGATCTCTGCAATTTGCATACCTTAGAATTTTGCTCAAAACCTTCTGGTTGTGTCATATATACATCCTCTTCTAGTTTTCCATTTAGGAAAGCGGTTTTGACATCCATTTGCCATATTTTATAGTCATGATATACGGCAATGGCAAGCAGAATTCTTATAGACTTGATCATTGCTACAGGTGAAAAGGTTTCATCATAGTCAATACCATGAACTTGCCTATAACCTTTCGCTACAAGTCTAGCTTTGTAAGTATGCACCTTCCCATCCATGTCAGTTTTCTTCTTGAAGACCCATTTGCACCCTATGGTTTTTACACCTTCGGGCGAATTAATCAAATTCCAAACTTGATTATCTTGCATGGATTGTAATTCGGATTCCATGGCTCTGAATCAGGAGAAGACATCGCCTCTTGGTAGGTTCTAGGTTTATCATTCTCAATGATTTCCACCTCATTACTATCCGTTACGAGAAATCCATATCTCTCGGGTTCGGATCGTACCCTACTAGATCTGCGAGTTACTTGTGTATCTTGAACAGGTTCCACAACTCCTTGTGGTTCTTGTTCCCGTTCCACTATTGGTTCAATGTTATTTTCTGGGTCTCGAATTTCTTCAAGATTTATTTTACTCCCACTGATTTCTTTGGAGAGAAACTGTTCCTCTAGAAAGACACCAGTTCAGGCAACAAATACTTTGTTGTCCTCTTGGTTGTAAAAGTAATATCCTTTAGTTTCCTTAGGATATCCCAGAAAAATACATTTATCAGATTTGTGTGCTAGTTTGTCAGAGATAAGTCTTTTGACATAAACTTCGCAACCCCAAATCCTTATGAAAGACAAACTAGGTTTCTTTCCACTCCACATCTCATATGGAGTCTTTGGAACCGATTTAGTTGGAACTTGATTTAGTGTGAAAGCAGTGGTTTCTAGAGCATAACCCCAAAAGTATATTGGAAGATCAACTTGACTCATCATTGATCGAACCATGTCTAACAAAGTCCGATTCCTCCTCTCAGACACACCATTCCATTGTGGTGTTCTGGGTGGAGTCAATTGTGAAACTATTCCACAATTCTTTAGATGATCATCAAATTCTTGGCTTAAGTATTCTCCACCACGATATGATCGAAGTGCCTTAATAATTTTGCCAAGTTGTTTTTCTACTTCATTTTGAAATATTCTAAATATCTCAAATGCTTCACTCTTATGTTTCATTAGGTAAACATACCCAAATCTACTATAATCATCCGTGAAGGTTATGAAGTATTGAAATCCTCCCCTAGCATTGCTACTTAATGGTCCGCATACATCGGAATGTATCAACCCCAATAAGTCGCTTGACCTTTCACCTAGCTTGGTAAAAGGTGTCTTAGTCATTTTTCCAAGAAGACACGACTCACAAGTATCATATGACCCAAGGTCACATGAACCCAAGAGACCGTCCCCATGGAGTTTTGAGATACGCTTCTCATTAATATGACCAAGACGGCAATGCCACAAATAAGAATGATTTACATTATTAGGTTTAGATTTCTTATTTATATGATAGAAATTTTCATTATTTTCATTCTTGACATCCAAGACATAAAGGCCATTAAATGAATTAGCAATACCATAAAACACATCATTTAAATAAATAGAAAATTTCTTATTCTCAATAAGAAACTTAAAACCTTCATTATCCAAACAAGAAATTGAAATAATATTTCTACTTAAATCCGGAACATAATAACAATTGTTCAAAACAAGAATTAATCCGGAAGGTAAAGTGACTTCATAAGTCCCTACGGCTAATGCAGCAACTCTTGCTCCATTCCCCACGCGTAGATCTACTTCACCTTCTTTAAGTAGTCTCCTATTCTTTAGTCCCTGCACATTTAAACAAATGTGAGAACCACATCCGGTATCCAATACCCAAGAATCAGTGGTAGAAAGGAGAATATCTATCATATAGATACCTGAAGTCGACGCAGCCTTGCTGCTCTTCTTCTTCTTTTGCTCTTCCAAGAAAGCCTTGCAATTACGTTTCCAATGACCAATTTCTTGACAATGGAAACAGACTGCATCCTTTTGTGAATTAGGTTTTGCCTCAGAAGCCTTGACAACCTTTGCCTTGCTTATCTTGGATTTGACAACTTTCTTACCCTTTCCTTTGGCACTAGCCTTCTTCCCATCATGAACCAAGAGCACGGGAGAACCTTTCTCCACAATTTTCATCTCTGCAGTTTTGAGCATCCCATGTAACTCAGAGAGATTCTTATCCATTCCATGCATGTTATAATTCATCACAAACTGATTATAACTTTTAGGCAATGAATTAAGAATGAGATCCGTGGCTAGCTCCAATGGGATTGGATAGCCAAGTTTCTCAAGGTGCTCTACATAACCTTTCATTTTAAGAAAGTGAGGACTCACTTGTTGCCCTTCATTCATCTTACAAGTAGTGAATGCAACAATGGTCTTGTACCTCTCTTGCCTAGCTTGCTCTTGAAACATGGCTCTCAACTCCACGCTTATCTCATAAGCTTCCAAATGTTCCAAACTTTGTTGGAGTTTTGAGCACATATCAGCAAGCATGAGACAACTTACATCTCTAGAATCATTACGATGTTTCTTATAAGCGTCTCTTTCTGCCCTAGGGGCAGTAGGCGGTGGTTCAGCAGGAAGTGGCCCATCGAAAATATGTGTGACCCTCTAGGATTACACTAAGTTGGCAATGGGCTCAAACATGAACCCATAAGATATGATTAGGTTCTAGCAAACCGTCATACCTATCCAAATAGTGTAACTAGATACAATTTCGCATTCCTTTAGAATATGTCACAATCCCTTTGTCCACGATGTCATTGAACACAAGTCATGGTCAAGCAGTCAACTTGTTTTGTTCAATACTTTCTCGATTCCGAATATGTTGATAATTCAAATGCTATTGATCCAATCAATCCATGAGTCCGGCCGAACATTTCACAACATCATTCCTTCGAGGGGCCCAAGCTTGACATCTCTCTGTGGAAGGACAAATCCATTTGGCTTATTATTCTTCCCCACGTGAATCCGATTGTGCCAATCATACACTTTATGACTACCGTGTTAAGGTAGCGTTTGAATATGTCCAACACAATGTTCATCAAGTGGAAGACCATAATAACTTTATGTCTAAGGATTCAAATGACATAACTAATATGAGATATATGTACGACATAGACCATGACATAAATCTCATACAACGGGTCATGTCCAGTACCTTGTTCCAAACAAGTACCCATAAATCTAACATGATCATCCCATGATCATTTAGCCTTTATACTAGTGCTTAACAAGTACTAGGGACAGAAATTATTATCAGTAAACATGAACAACAATAATAATCAAAACATCTCTTTATTGATATGAAATATTTGATAACAATTACAACGTGTATTAAACATGCCTAGGGCACCACTACCAACACTATAAAGGTCATTCAATAATGCCATGGATATATAATCGCAATAAATCTCAAGTTATGGGTAGGACAATTTTGTTCATAAGGAAAAGGAATCAATCTTCTCAAAGCACACATTGTTACCATACAATTCTGAAGCGATGAACATCTCAATCACTCTTTAAGGCATCACCATAAATAATAAATTTATCAGATCCACTATAATGGTAAAATTCGACATATCCACTAGATAATAGTAACACTGATCATATCCTCTAGATAGCTGTCATACTAGTCAAATCCATTAAGCAATATCAATACTGAAGTTGTCATCAACTCTCGTTTCAACAATTAAAAACTCGTTTCACTCTTACCAATCCATCGAGAAAGTGTATCTTCCTGTGTCATATAGTTAACAGTGTAGCTACCTTAGAAATCCATCAATGAATCTCTAACCATATGCCAATCTTAACAAGTTACATACCTCTGCTACTGAAGTAGGATTTTTTTTTTCCAATTACTGTTGCTTCCATATTTAAAGAATCAATAGCCATGCCTGAATTGAAACTTCCTCAAAATAATATATCCTCTAACAAGAAGACATAATGCCTTGATTTCACAACTGTTGCCTCTCACAAAGTAATCCAATTACGGCTACAGATACAACTCAGCATATCTAACAATACCATTGAAGTGGTTGTTAATTCAAACACTATGACCACAATTTATGATGCCCATACCTGGTATGAAAAACCGTTTTTAAAATATACCCATCTCAAATTTTCAACTGATAATAATCACTTCAAGTCAAACACTGAATAAACTACTGATCTCTGAAGTTGATAAAATATATCACCCATATAAGATAACAAGTAATGATTCGCTATAGTCATCTGGTTGAGCTCTTAGTATTCAGTATACAATCGCAAAATACCATACCTTTTCATAATAAACAATACTGATGCATCCCACGTAGATATACTAAATGTAATGAATCCCTTGTCAAGAAATATCTCAAGTTGAATCTTCTATTCCTTTAACTCAACCAATGTTATGGATATATTGCACTAGATATCAACACTATAGCATTATACCGAACAACTCAAGATAACCCAAGGTTTTCATCAATCATGTACTACTCAATAGAAAACATATCTGAGATCCCACAAAGGAAAAGTACATTCTCTAGTTTAGCTATAGACACTCTGCTGCCAACCCCATAAACCAAATACCAGGCATAACCTTGTGATAAAAAAAATTCAGACTTTAATGCATAAATAGCATGAATGCTAAACACATATATCTACCATGCTTAATTAAAGCACACTAACATATAAAAATCCACCACGATAATATCAAAATCTTGCTATAGCAAAATAACTAACTAGCAAGTAAAACATGCTCACAAATTTGCACATCACAAGTGCGCAACACTTGATCAATCAGCAAACACTCCCCCTTAGGATAGACACATCTAACACCTAAAGTAGAGACTCAGGAGACTCATGTAATCGAGAAGCAAAATGCACAGACACATAAGAATGCAAAGAGCCAGGGTCTATAAGTGTATGTGCCCTTGTGAATACGTGTGTTTGAATTTGGGATATTCATAGTAACATTAGAATATGAGAGTCGCCACGCCATTTTAATTATAGCCAAAACTTTGAGAAAAAGCATGTTTAATGGGTTCGGGGGTCAAGTTACAACAAGAGAAGAATATTGGATGTTATCACTCCTATTGCCCGAATGATCGGTCATTCTATCATGATGAATGTGTTAGTAGTGTGTTAGTGTTTTAGACCGGATCCGAACATTACCTACGTTCCTCTCAATGTGAGAAGCTCAGGTCAGCGTAGTTCGAGATGAATTTAGAATAGGCAGAAGAATCGGGATCATGCATAATGAGGGGGGAATTACCTAAAGATTAGGGTTTAGAAGTAGTTCCTAGATCATCCTCGGGTTGATGAACCCTCGATCATCATCAGCTATGAAATAACATGCAAACATGAAGATCGCAACCCTAAATATAGCATAAATAAGGTTTTAATCTATGAACACGATGAACATATGAAGAACATATATGAACATATGAATAAACATGCGAAGCATATGAAGAAACTATGAATAAACATGCAAGAACATGAATATTAAAGATCTACATTAGAAATAATGCAAGAACGTGAAGAAATAAGTTAGAAAACTTACCTATGTTGGCAAGAAATAAACCTTGATCTTCTTGGAGGTTTGAATGCTAATTAGAGAGCAAAATTGTGTTTAAGAACTCTCAAATTCGGATCCCCCTAAACCAATAGCATGAGATTGGTTTATATAGTAAACTGAGGGGAAGATCTGATGGTCCAGATCATCCGGGGCGGATGTGGCCGCGTGGCCAATATTGAGGGCGGCGGCGAAAGTGGCCGCGTGGCCATCGTTGCGCGCTGACTTGAAATTCAAGTTAGGGTTTTACTGTTCATACAAGGCAACCCTAAATGTCCATATTTAATGTTTTCTAGAACATTGAGCTATTTTTGGGAATCCAGGACAAGTCTTTGCAAGGTTTCTAATTCCCATAAAGTCCTTGTATATTTGGGAAAGCCCTAATAAACTCATTTTCAGATCGGGTACTAACAGTAGCCCCTCGGCGACGCTTCTTGCAAGGCAATGGAGGGTCGATGATAAAAATAGGAACCGTTCTGAAACATGAGTTTCAAAACAGAGGAAAGGTAAGGGAACGGCTGGACCTTGACAGGCGACCTACGTATCCGTGGGGGAATCAAGCCAAACGTAGTTCAAATCTGATGGGGAAATTGGGAAGGACTGTCCTCTGATGGGGAACAACGTTTTCTGCTAGGGAAAATGCACTTGCTGGGGATGAGAGATGACCATGTTGGTCGGGTGGCTGGACCTTTTCTGGTTTCCTACGTATCCTCCAAGGAATCAAGCCGGTCGTAGTTCAGAGCGATTAGGGAAAAGCGAGCCATCGGACTTCTGCTAGGGATAATAAACCTACGGGCACTATCCTGTATGAAGAACGAACATTCGTTAGGAAATGAAGTCATTTGGGAAAAATAAAGATTACGTTGTCTAAATAATCCCAAGATGGAATGGTAAACGCAATCAGGATCGCCAGGGCTCCTGCCGATTGTGCTAACGAAACGCCGAGGCTTCTGCCAACCAAGATCGATCAAGGATACGTATGTCATAGAGGCGCCGAAGTCTCTACAATCATACGAATCCTAATAATAGGTGCTGGATCTCTTGTCGCGACCCCGGACCCCGCGTGCCCGAGACCGCGAGCTGGACGTCGACTCTACAACCAAAACTTCGAAATACTGAAGTTAAAAATTTCATTTGATACCAAAAGGTAGAGATCCAAAGTTTTACATAATCAAGTTTGATAAAAATCAATTACAACTATCATAAACTTCCACAAGTTTATGCCCAACAAAATACAAATGTACAAAATCCTAATGACGTCAATGTTTGGTACAATTATCCCCAAAAGGTTACACATCGATATAATGTAAACCAACCTATACAACTTTCCCCAAAAGAACGGATCCACCCTCGACGTCCTCTTTCTCGTGATCAGCGAGACTAATCCTTAGCACCTGGGGGGGGGGGTTAAGGAAAAACAAGGATAAAAGAAAAGGGGGGTGAGATAAATCTCAATAAGTTACTAATGCAACTACATGACATGCTATGATGCAATATACGATAAGCAATAATAAATATCACATAGCACAAAGCACTTATCATATAACAGATAGCAGCGGAAATAAACACATAACAAAGGATATAGCCAAGGTTTTCCAAACCGGAACATCCAAATAAAGGATCGCTGCGCAGCTTCAATAATCAACAAATCATCATCTTCATAATAGCATAAAAGCCGAAGAGAAAACCCCGGTACCGGAACCAATAACCATAAAAGTGTCACAAGGGACAAGGACCATGACACAAAGTCATGCCCGCTAGCCAGATACATTCACAAAGGAACGCTGACTTATCCTTTCCAAGGCCAATCTGGAGAAGGGGTATAGAAGGGGGCAAAACAATGGTCAACATTATAATGGACTTGGCTTTGCCATTATAATCTTTCCCATCGCCCAAACACACACAAAATACCAGCTGGACTTTCAAATAAATGCTAAGTAATAATAATTTAGCATGAATGAATAACTTAAGGTTCCAAAGTAGGGAACCAATCCAAGTAAATTACCACAAAGGTAAACCATACCAAGAAGTCACCAAGAAAGTGAAGTAAGCCAACAATACACAATAAAGGTGCTCCAAAATCCCAATTAACAATTAATGAATCTCAAACACAAACTTGATCACAAAGGACCCAATTCTAGCACTAGAGTGTGCTATAATATTCACTAAGGTCAACTATAAGGACACCCAAGACTTGGACCAAAACGCGTTCCTTAATCATACAAACTAACAAAGTGTAAAGTTTCAGGGGTTATGTGCGGCCGCCCAAAGTGGGTTGTGCGGCCGCCCAAAAAGCCTCAAAACAAGAACAAAAGCTTTCAGAAAGATGCGCGGTCGCCCAGGAAGTTTTGTGCGGCCGCCCAATCTTCCGGATTACCAGAATTCGGGAAGAACAACATGGGTTCTTCCATTTTTATACCCAAACACATTTCCACCCAAAATCCAACATTCCAACTAGCATACTAATGTACGAAAACGACTCATAAGTCTAAAAAGACTCCCAAAACAACATTTAACGACCAAAAATCAAGAATCAAACCAACATTCAAGATTTCACCATTTTTGATCAAAACTCCAAATAATTTCCCAATAAATTCAAAACCCAACCAAACTTCACATACAACACATCAAACATTGTCTAAGCATGATATGAACATTTTAGCATTAAAATGGGGGAAAAGTAACTTACTTGAATTTTCTCAAAGTTGACGGAATTTGAATATTTTTGATTCTACGCGATCCTATCGACGATCTAAACAATGTTCAAGTTTTAAGAAATGAATAATAATGAGAGGAAGAAGGAGTAAATGAAGAGAGAAGGAAGATGAAGAAAACTTACCCTTTTCTACTTGGAGAGAGAGAGAGATGCTGAGAAGGGAGGGAGTAGGGTGAGGGAGATGGAGTGTAAGAGGGAGAAGGAGGTGTAGGGAGGTGAGGGGAGTAATTTAAAACTTACACAAAGACCCCCTCCTCTAATACTACCCAACTCAAAACTTTCCACTAACAACTAAGACCCAATAAAATGCTAGGCATAAATTATTATGACACATAAAATGCACACATAAATATTTAAATAAATAATAATCTAAATAAATAAATAAGCAAATAATTAAATGAAAATCATTTAATTACTAATAAAATAGAGCCTATATTTCGGGTCGTGACATTCACTCCCCCTTAAAGAAAATTCGACCCGAATTTTAACGAGACTCACCTTAAACAAAAAGCCACGGAAATTTCCTCTCGATCTCGTCTCGGAGTTCCCACGTCGACTCCTCGATATTATGATTCCTCCAAAGAACTCGAACTAACGCGATGCTTTTGCTCCTCAACTCTTGGACCTTGGAATCTAAGATCTGAACCGGTCGTTCCTCATAAGACATATCGGGCTCAATATCCTCCGCTACCCTCGGTAACACGTGAGATGGATCATGAACATACTTCCGAAGCATAGAAACGTGGAAAACGTTGTGCAACCGGTCCAAAGATGACGGTAACGCAAGACGATACGCTAGAAGTCCAACCTTTCCCAAAATCTCAAACGGACCTATAAACCTCGGAGCCAATTTGCCTTTCTTCCCAAACCTACGAATACCTACGTTCGGAGACACTTTCAAGAATACCAAATCACCAACCTGAAAACTAAGCTCTCGCCTTCGGTTGTCTGCGTAGCTCTTATGTCGACTCTGGGCTGTTTTCAATCTATCCCAGATAACTTTAACTTTCTCAACCGAATCCCGAAGCAAATCAATACCCACAATCTTCGCTTCACCAACCTCGTCCCAACAAATAGGCGATCTACACTTCCTTCCATACAAGGCCTCATACGGCGCCATCTCGATACTAGCCTGATAACTGTTGTTGTACGAGAATTCCACTAACGGTAGGTGCGAATCCCAAGAATAAGAAAAGTCTATCGAACACGCTCGCAACATATCCTCAAGAATCTGAATAGTCCTCTCGGATTGACCGTCGGTCTGAGGATGAAAAGCCGTACTGAATCGCAAATCTGTACCCAAAGCTTCTTGAAACGCCTTCCAGAATCTAGAAGTAAACCTCGGGTCTCGATCTGACACAATGCTAACCGGAACCCCATGCAATCTAACGATCTCATCGATATAAAGGGTCGCAAGCTTCTCCATCGAATACCTGATATCAATAGGCAAGAAATGGGCGCTCTTGGTCAATCTATCCACTATTACCCAAACAATGTCATACTTCCTACGGGTACGAGGCAGTCCCGTAACAAAATCCATAGTCACATGCTCCCATTTCCACTCGGGAATCTCTAACGGCTGAAGCAATCCCGCGGGTCTCTGATGCTCGGCTTTGACCTGCTGACACGTTAAACACCTCGATACATACTCGGCTATTTCCCTCTTCATATTAATCCACCAAAATTGTTGCTTCAAATCTTGATACATCTTCGTACTACCCGGATGAATAGTATACCTCGATTTGTGACCCTCATCAAGAACTCTCTGTTTAATTCCATCAACATCCGGAACACACAAACGACCACGGAAAGTCAACACTCCACTCGAACTCAAAGAAAAATCCTCGAAGTTCTTTTCTTTCAGTTTACCCATTATTTTCACCAACTCGGGATCCTCATTCTGAGCTTCCTTTATTCTCTGAATTAGGGTCGGAGACACCCTAATATTCGCATAAATAGCCCCATGTCTCGATTCACGACGAGACCAATCTCGAACATCCTCTAGCATTCTCCACTCTCGAACCATCATCGAAGCCACATAAGATTTTCTACTAATCGCATCGGCTACCACATTCGCCTTCCCCGGATGATAAGAAATCGTACAATCATAGTCCTTCAATAATTCCATCCATCGGCGCTGTCGGTTGTTCAATTCCTTCTGAGAGAATAGGTACTTCAAACTTTTGTGATCCGTAAAAATCTCAAACTTCGCTCCATAAAGGTAGTGCTTCCATTTGTGCAACGCAAATACAATAGCCGCTAACTCCATATCATGAGTCGGGTAATTCTGCTCACTAGGGGTCAACTTCCTCGAAGCATACGCAATTACTTTCCCATTCTGCATCAACACACAGCCCAAACCCTCTTTTGAAGCATCACTGTAAATCACTAGGCCATCGCTCCCATTAGGCAAAGTCAAGATCGGTGCGGTAGTCAACCTCTTCTTCAATTCCTTGAAACTCTTGCCACATTTCTCGGTCCACACAAACGGAACGTTCTTTCGGGTCAACTGCGTCATCGGAGTAGCAATCCTCGAAAACCCTTCAATAAACCTTCGGTAATAACCGGCTAAACCCAGAAAACTACGAATCTCAGTCACTGACTCGGGTCTCTTCCAATCCACTATAGCCTCAATCTTTGACGAATCCACAGAAATCCCATCTTTCGAAATAACATGCCCCAGAAATGACACCTTCTCGAGCCAAAATTTGCATTTACTGAACTTCGCAAATAATTTCTCCTTCGCAAGACCGGATAAAACTGTCCTCAAATGCTGCTCGTGCTCCTCTCGAGATTTCGAATAAACAAGAATGTCGTCGATGAAGACTACCACGAACGAGTCAAGATACGGATGGAAAATCCGGTTCATCAAATCCATAAATACGGCCGGCGCGTTCGTCAACCCAAACGGCATAACCAATAACTCATAATGACCATAACGAGTGCGAAAAGCAGTCTTCGGAATATCCTCCGATCGAACCTTCAACTGATGGTACCCACTCCTCAAATCAAGCTTAGAGAAAACCACGGACCCTTGAAGCTGATCAAATAAGTCATCAATATGCGGTAGAGGATACTTATTCTTCACCGTAACCTGGTTCAACTTCCGGTAATCTATACACAATCTCAACGAACCATATTTCTTCCGCACAAACAAAACCGGGACTCCCCACGGGGAAACACTAGGGCGGATAAACCCTCGATCCAGCAACTCTTGCAACTGAACCTTTAACTCCTTCAACTCTGCGGGAGCTAACCTATAAGGTGCTTTCGAAATTGGGGCCGTACCCGGCAAAAGATCTATACAAAACTCAATCTCACGATCGGGAGGCATATCATACTCGGTAGAGAAAACATCGGGAAATTCCCGAACTACCCGAACACTATCAAAACTAGGGGATTCTTTCCTAGTATCAAGAACACTAGCCAAATACCCCTCACAACCACTATGCAATAATTCCCTCGCTTTCATAAAAGAAATTAAGCGAACCTTTCTACTCAGAGGACTAGCCTCAAACACAAATTTAGGCACATCGGGAATAGAAAAAGTAACAGTTTTCTTACGGCAATCAACGGACGCATGAAACTTGCTCAACCAATCCATACCCAAAATGACATCAAAGTCTTGGATAGGAAGAACTACCAAATCCGCACAAAGGACACGACCACAAATAACCACATCACAAGCACGAAAGACTCGATCGAAAATCAAGCATTCTCCTATAGGGGTCGACACCTCTAGCACGTACGGTAAAGACTCAAATGCAGCATTTAACATGGAAGCAAATTGCACAGAAATGTATGAATGAGATGATCCTGGATCTACTAACGTTCGTGCGCTCACATTAGACACAGAAACAATACCTCCAATAACGGATGGATCATCGGTAGCTTGTTGTTGATACATGGCATAAACCTTCCTTGAACTTTGGGCTTCCCTGCGGCATCCCTTTTCTGACCCTGATTAATACCAACTCCTGACCCGGATGCTTGTCCTCGGTACCTCGTGCACTCTCTCGCAAAGTGCCCCATTTCACCACAATTGGTACACTTGCCTTGCTTTTTCCGACACCTATCCTCCGCATGGCCTACCTTTTGACAAAAGGTACAAGGCTTCCTAATTTGGCTCCCTTGGTTCCCGGAAGTGGTACCCGGGTGGTTCCTTGGGATCGGTTGCCCTCGGGACTGAGATTGTCCCCCAAAGTTACCTCGATTTTCGATCCTCGGTTGTGACTTGCTCTGCGCCCCTTGCTTACTCGGGTTAGCTACCTCAGTCTTCCTTTTATGCTCCCCAATATCTTGCTCTATCAAATAGGCTCGGTCCACCGCATCTTGGAAAGTCACAATCCGTTGAGCAATCAGTTGAGTACGGATGGAGGTCTTCAATCCCCGAATGAATCTCATAGCCTTTTGTTCCTCGGTCCTCACCAAATAGTCACAATATCGGGCTAATTCTATGAACTTTGCCGAGTATTGGGCTATAGAGAACACACCTTGCTCTAGGTGGAGTAGCTGTCGCAACCCCGGACCCCGCGGGCCCCGGGACCGCGAGCTGGACGTCGACTCTAAAACCAAAACTCAAAATACCGAAGTTAAAAATTCCATTTGATACCAAAAGGTGATAATCCAAAGTTTTACAAAACCAAGTTTGATAAAGACTAAATACAACAATCATAAACTTCCACAAGTTTATGCCCAACAAAATAAAAATATACAATTCTTAGTGACGTCATTGTTTGGTACAAATACCCCAAAATGGTTACACATTTACATAATGTAAACCAACCTATATCGACTTTCCCCAAAAGAATGTTTCCACACTCGACGTCCTCTTTCTCGTGATCAGCGAGACTATTCCTTAGCACTTGGGGGGGGGGTTAAGGAAAAACAAAGATAAAAGAAAAGGGGGTGAGATAAATCTCAATAAGTTACTAATGCAACTACATGACATGCTATGATGCAATATACAATAATAAATCAAAGATAGCACATAGCAGTTATCACATAACAGATAGCAGCGGAAATAAACACATAACAAAGGATATAGCCAAGGTTTTCCAAACCGGAACATCCAAATAAAGGATCGCTGCGCAGCTTCAATAATCACCAAATCATCATCTTCATAATATCATAAAAGCCGAAGAGAAAACTCCGGTACCGGAACCAATAACCATAAAAGTGTCACAAAGGACAAGGACCATGACACAAAGTCATGCCCGCTAGCCAGATACATTCACAAAGGAACGCTGACTTATCCTTTCCAAGGCCAATCTGGAGAAGGGGTATAGTAAGGGCAAAACAATGGTCAACATTATAATGGACTTGGCTTTGCCATTATAATCCTTCCCATCGCCCGATGCAACAAATATGCCAGCTGGGCTTCCAAATAAATGCTAAGTAATAATAATCTAGCATGAATAAACATCTTAAGGTTCCAAAGTAGGGAACCATACCAAAAAGTTACCAAGAAAGTGAAATTCACTAACAATAACCAATTAAGGTGCTCTAATAATTTCTACAATAATAACACCAATCCCTTATCACATTTGATCACAAAGGATCCAGTTAACTCAAGCACACAAGCAAAACTATTCACTCATCTCGAAGAGCTCAAGGAGAGATTTAAAATGATAGTTTATTCGTCCAAAACGGAGTTCGGATGAGAAAGTTATGGAGGAAACAATTTTAGAAGAAAAGGGAAGAATATATCAGAATTCTAGCTTGGCACGACCGTGCCTAAGAAAGTGGCACGACCGTGCCAATCATGACGGGAGGAAAGGGAATTGTTGCACGACCGTGCCAAATAAAGGAGCACGACCGTGCCAACCATTACGAGTGGGAAAATGAATGTGGCACGACCGTGCCAAATAAAGGAGCACGACCGTGCCAGATGAACAATGCCCAGATTCTTCCTGGGTTTACACATTTCGAACCAAAACACAACTTTCACTAAAGTTATCAAAATCAAAGCTTCCCAATACATTTCTAAAGATCCTAAACAACATCCAACCTAAAGGGAACCTAAATAACACCCTTTAATCATCCAAACTAACACCAAATCCCCACATTCAAGATTTGACCATTTTTACCCAAAAACTCAAATAAATTCAAAATAAATTCTAAACTCAACCAAACTTCAAATATAACACATCAAACATCATATAAACATGAGATGAACATTTTAGCATCAAAATGGGGGAAAAGTAACTTACTTGAAAATTCTCAAAGTTGACGGAATTCAATTCTTTTTTACTCTACGCGATCCTAGCGACGATCAATGCTTAGATAGAGAGAGAGAGTTGTCTGGGAAGGAGAAGGATGAGTGAGGGAGGAGGTGAGGGAGGAGTAGGAAGGGAGTAGGAAAATTATTTTAAAAACTTACACTTAGGCCCCCTCTCTCACACTACACACACACACTACTCCATACTAGCAATTAAGACCCAACACTTCTACACTAGCCCAAATAACTCAAGTAAAATGCTAGGCACAAATTATTATAACACATAAATTGCACACATAAATTTTTAAATAAATAATAATTTAAATAAATAAATAACCAAATAATTAAATAAAAATCATTTAATTACTAATAAAATAGAGCCTAGATTTCGGGTCGTGACATTCACTCCCCCTTAAAGAAAATTCGACCCGAATTTTAACGAGACTCACCTTAAACAAAAAGCCACGGAAATTTCCTCTCGATCTCATCACGAAGCTCCCACGTCGATTCCTCGATATTATGATTCCTCCAAAGAACTCGAACCAACGCGATGCTCTTGTTCCTCAACTCTTGGACTTTAGAATCAAGAATCCGAACCGGTCGTTCCTCATACGACATATCGGGCTCAATATCCTCCGGTAACCTTGGTAACACGTGAGATGGATCATAAACGTGGAAAACGTTGTGCAACCGGTCCAAAGATGGCGGTAACGCAAGACGATACGCTAGAAGTCCAACATTTCCCAAAATCTCAAACGGACCAATAAACCTCGGAGCCAATTTGCCTTTCTTCCCAAACCTATGAATACCCACCTTTGGAGACACTTTCAAGAACACCAAATCACCAGTCTGAAAACTAAGGTCTCTCCTTCGGTTATCTGCGTAGCTCTTATGTCGACTCTGGGCTGCCTTCAATCTATCCCGGATAACTTTAACTTTTTCAACTGAATCCCGAAGCAAATCAATACCCAAAACTTTCGCTTCACCAACCTCATCCCAACAAATAGGCGATCTACATTTCCTTCCATACAAAGCCTCAAACGGTGCCATCTCGATACTAGCCTGATAACTGTTGTTGTAAGAGAACTCCACTAACGGTAGGTGTGAATCCCAAGAATCAGAAAAGTCTATCGAACACGCTCGCAACATATCCTCAAGAATCTGAATAGTCCTCTCGGATTGACCATCGGTCTGAGGATGAAAAGCTGTACTGAATCGCAAATCTGTACCCAAAGCTTCCTGAAACGCCTTCCAGAATCTAGAAGTAAACCTCGGGTCTCGATCTGACACAATGCTAACCGGAACCCCATGCAATCTAACGATCTCATCAATATAAAGGGTCGCAAGCTTCTCCATCGAATATTTGATGTCAACAGGCAAGAAATGGGCACTCTTGGTCAATCTATCCACTATTACCCAAACACTGTCAAACTTCCTACGGGTACGAGGCAGTCCCGTAACGAAATCCATAGTCACATGCTCCCATTTCCACTCGGGAATCTCTAACGGCTGAAGTAATCCCGCGGGTCTCTGATGCTCGGCTTTGACCTGCTGACACGTTAAACACCTCGAAACATACTCGGCTATTTCCCTTTTCATATTAATCCAATAAAATTGTTGCTTCAAATCCTGATACATCTTCGTACTACCCGGATGAATAGTATACCTCGATTTGTGACCCTCATCAAGAACTCTCTGTTTAATTCCATCACATCCGGAACACACAATCTTCCACGGAAAGTCAACACTCCACTCGAATTAATAGAAAAATCCTCGAAGTTCTTTTCCTTCAATTTACCCATTATTTTCACCAACTCGGGATCCTCATTCTGAGCTTCCTTTATCCTCTGAATTAGGGTCGGAGACACCCTAATATTTGCAAAAATAGCCCCATGTCTCGATTCACGAGGAGACCAATCTCGAACATCCTCTAGCATTTTTCCATTCACGGACCATCATCGAAGCCACATAAGATTTTCTACTAATCGCATCGGCTACCACATTCGCCTTCCCGGATGATAAGAAATCGTACAATCATAATCCTTCAACAATTCCATCCATCGGCGCTGTCGGTTGTTCAACTCTTTCTGGGAGAAAAGGTACTTCAAACTCTTGTGATCCGTAAAAATTTGGAACTTCGCTCCATAAAGATAGTGCTTTCACTTGTGCAACGCAAAGACTATCGCGGCCAATTCCATATCATGAGTCGGGTAATTCTGTTCACTCGGGGTCAACTTCCTCGAAGCATAAGCAATCACTTTCCCATTCTGCATCAAGACACAACCCAAACCCTCTTTCGAAGCATCACTATAAATCACTAGGCCATCGCTCCCATTAGGCAAAGTCAAGATCGGTGCTGTAGTCAACCTCTTCTTCAATTCCTCGAAACTCTTGTCACATTTCTCAGTCCACACAAACGGAACATTCTTTCGGGTTAACTGCGTCATCGGAGTAGCAATCCTCGAAAACCCTTCAATAAATCTTCTGTAATACCCGGCTAAACCAAGAAAGCTACGAATCTCGATCACCGACTCGGGTTTCTTCCAATCCACTATTGCCTCTATCTTCGAAGGATCCACAGAAATCCCATCTTTAGAAATCACATGACCCAGAAATGACACCTTCTCGAGCCAAAATTCGCATTTACTAAACTTCGCAAATAATTTCTCCCTCGCAAGAACGGATAAGACTGTCCTCAAGTGCTGCTCGTGCTCATCTCGAGATTTCGAATAAACAAGAATGTCGTCGATGAAAACCACCACGAACGAATCAAGATAGGGATGGAAAATCCGGTTCATCAAATCCATAAATACAGTCGGCGCATTAGTCAACCCAAACGGCATAACCAAGAACTCATAATGACCATAACGAGTGCGAAAAGCTGTCTTCGGAACATCCTCCGATCGAACTTTCAACTGATGGTACCCACTCCTCAAATCAAGCTTAGAGAAAACCACGGATCCTTGTAGCTGATCAAATAAATCATCAATGTGAGGTAGAGGGTACTTATTCTTCACCGTAACCTGATTCAACTTCCGGTAATCGATGCACAATCTCAACGAACCATCTTTCTTCCGCACAAATAAAACCGGTGCTCCCCACGGGGAAACACTAGGGCGGATAAACCCTCGATCCAGCAACTCTTGCAACTGAACCTTTAATTCCTTCAATTCTGCGGGAGCTAACCTATAAGGCGCTTTCGAAATCAGAGCCGTACCCGGCAAAAGGTCTATACAAAACTCAATCTCACGATCGGGAGGCATATCATACTTGGTAGAGAAAACATCGGGAAATTCCCGAACTACCCGAACACTATCAAAACTAAGGGATTCTTTCCTAGTATCAAGAACACTAGCCAAATACCCCTCACAACCACTATGCAATAATCGTCTCGCTTTCATAAAAGAAATTAAGCGAACCTTCCTACTCAGAGGACTAGCCTAAAAAACAAACTTAGGCACATCGGGAATCGAAAAAGTAACAGTTTTCTTACGGCAATCAACGGACGCATGAAACTTGCTCAACCAATCCATACCCAAAATGACATCAAAGTCTTGGATAGGAAGAACTACCAAATCCGCACAAAGGACTCGACCACAAATAACCACATCACAAGCACGAAAGACTCGATCAGAAATCAAGCATTCTCCTATAGGGGTCGACACCTCTAGCACGTACGGTAAAGACTCGAATGCAACATTTAATAGAGAAGCAAATTGCACAGAAATGTATGAATGAGATGATCCTGGATCTACTAACGCTCGTGCGCTCACATTAGACACAGAAACAATACCTCCAATAACGGATGGATCATCGGTCGCTTGTTGTTGATTCATTGCAAACACTTTCCCTTGGACCTTGGGCTTCCCGGCGGCATCCCTTTCTGACCCTGATTAATACTAACCCCTGACCCGGATGACTGTCCTCGGTGCCTCGTGCAATCTCTCGCAAAGTGCCCCATTTCACCACAATTGATACACTTGCCTTGCTTTTTCCAACACCTATCCTCCGCATGGCCTACCTTTTGACAAAAGGTACAAGGCTTCCTAATTTGGCTCCCTTGGTTCCCGGAAGTGGTACCCGGGTTCCTTGGGATCGGTTTCCCTCGGGACTGAGATTGTCCCCGAAGTTACCTCGGCTATCCATCCTTGGTTGTGGCTTGCTCTGCGCTCCTTGCTTACTCGGGTTAGCTACCTCAGTCTTCCTTTTATGCTCCCCAATATCTTGCTCTATCAAATAGGCTCGGTCCACCGCATCTTGGAATGTCACTATCCGTTGGGCAATTAGTTGAATACGGATGGAGGTCTTCAATCCCCGAATAAATCTCATAGCTTTTTGTTCCTCGGTCCTCACCAAATAGTCGCAATACCGGGCTAATTCTATGAACTTAGCCGAGTATTGTGCTATAGAAACAATCCTTGTTCCAAGTTGAGTAGCTCGATCTCCTTTCGGTTTTGATCAACAACCGGAATGAAATTCTCCTTGAATTTGCGCACAAACAACTCCCACGCATATACCGTGTGAGTATCATCCCAAGTAGCTTTAACACCTTTCCACCAATGCTTGGCGGCTCCCACAAGCTTGTAAGCCGCGAACCGGACCTTGTCCTCATCCGAGCAACCAAATACATCATAAATCTTCTCCATAGACTCAATCCACAACTCAGCCTTCCTTACATCGGGTTCCCCATTGAATTCAACCGGTTTCAACTTCAGAAATTGCTCCAATCCATAGCGGGGTGGTGCTTGTTCTACCCTCGGACCTTGATCATGTATGGCCTTCATGGCCGCCTCAAACATGCCTTGAAACATGGCACGTGCTTCTTCCCTTGTATCATTATGATTCTGTGCCCCACTAGTACCTCCTTTGTTTCTTCTTCCAGACATTGCGAGTACTTACCTGCATAAGACATCAACCGTTAATCACTCCGCACACTACTACCCACCTAGGTCATATTAATCCACCTAGACTTATACATAGAGCTAATGCCATAGCTCTGATACCAACTGTCGCGACCTCGGACCCTGCGGGCCCCGGGACCGCGAGCTGGACGTCGACTCTAAAACCAAAACTCAAAATACCGAAGTTAAAAATTCCATTTGATACCAAAAGGTGATAATCCAAAGTTTTACAAAACCAAGTTTGATAAAGACTAAATACAACAATCATAAACTTCCACAAGTTTATGCCCAACAAAATAAAAATATACAATTCTTAGTGACTTCATTGTTTGGTACAAATACCCCAAAATGGTTACACATTTACATAATGTAAACCAACCTATATCGACTTTCCCCAAAAGAATGTTTCCACACTCGACGTCCTCTTTCTCGTGATCAGCGAGACTATTCCTTAGCACCTGGGGGGGGGGTTAAGGAAAAACAAAGATAAAAGAAAAGGGGGTGAGATAAATCTCAATAAGTTACTAATGCAACTACATGACATGCTATGATGCAATATACAATAATAAATCAGAGATAGCACATAGCAGTTATCACATAACAGATAGCAGCGGAAATAAACACATAACAAAGGATATAGCCAAGGTTTTCCAAACCGGAACATCCAAATAAAGGATCGCTGCGCAGCTTCAATAATCACCAAATCATCATCTTCATAATAGCATGAAAGCCGAAGAGAAAACCCCGGTACCGGAACCAATAACCATAAAAGTGTCACAAAGGACAAGGACCATGACACAAAGTCATGCCCGCTAGCCAGATACATTCACAAAGGAACGCTGACTTATCCTTTCCAAGGCCAATCTGGAGAAGGGGTATAGTAAGGGCAAAACAATGGTCAACATTATAATGGACTTGGCTTTGCCATTATAATCCTTCCCATCGCCCGATGCAACAAATATGCCAGCTGGGCTTCCAAATAAATGCTAAGTAATAATAATCTAGCATGAATAAACTGCTTAAGGTTCCAAAGTAGGGAACCATACCAAGAAGTCACCAAGAAAGTGAAATTCACTAACAATAACCAATTAAGGTGCTCTAATAATTTCCACAATAATAACCCCAATCCCTTATCACATTTGATCACAAAGGATCCAGTTAACTCAAGCACACAAGCAAAACTATTCACTCATCTCGAAGAGCTCAAGGAGAGCTTTAAAATGATATTTTATTCGTCCAAAACGGAGTTCGGATGAGAAAGTTATGGAGAAACAATTTTAGAAGAAAAGGGAAGAATATATCAGAATTCTAGCTTGGCACGACCGTGCCTAAGAAAGTGGCACGACCGTGCCAATCATGACGGGAGGAAAGGGAATTGTTGCACGACCGTGCCAAATAAAGGAGCACGACCGTACCAACCATTACGAGTGGGAAAATGAATGTGGCACGACCGTGCCAAATAAAGGAGCACGACCGTGCTAGATGAACAATGCCCAGATTCTTCCTGGGTTTACACATTTCGAACCAAAACACAACTTTCACTAAAGTTATCAAAATCAAAGCTTCCCAATACATTTCTAAAGCTCCTAAACAACATCCAACCTAAAGGGAACCTAAATAACACCCTTTAATCATCCAAACTAACACCAAATCCCCACATTCAAGATTTCACCATTTTTACCCAAAAACTCAAATAAATTCAAAATAAATTCTAAACTCAACCAAACTTCAAATATAACACATCAAACATCATATAAACATGAGATGAATATTTTAGCATCAAAATGGGGGAAAAGTAACTTACTTGAAAATTCTCAAAGTTGACGGAATTCAATTCTTTTTTACTCTACGCGATCCTAGCGACGATCAATGCTTAGAGAGAGAGAGAGAGTTGTCTGGGAAGGAGAAGGATGAGTGAGGGAGGAGGTGAGGGAGGAGTAGGGAGGGAGTAGGAAAATTATTTTAAAAACTTACACTTAGGCCCCCTCTCTCACACCACACACACACACTACTCCATACTAGCAATTAAGACCCAACACTTCTACACTAGCCCAAATAACTCAAGTAAAATGCTAGGCACAAATTATTATAACACATAAATTGCACACATAAATTTTTAAATAAATAATAATTTAAATAAATAAATAAGCAAATAATTAAATAAAAATCATTTAATTACTAATAAAATAGAGCCTAGATTTCGGGTCGTGACAGTAGCTCGATCTCCTTTCGGTTTTGATCAACAACCAGAATGAAATGCTCCTTGAATTTGCGCACAAACAACTCCCACGCATACACCGTGTGAGTATCATCCCAAGTAGCTTTAACGCCCTTCCACCAATGCTCGGCGGCTCCCACAAGCTTGTAAGCCGCAAACCGGACCTTGTCCTCATCCGAACACCCAAATACATCATAAATCTTCTCCATAGACTCAATCCACAACTCAGCTTTCCTTACATCGGGCTCCCCATTGAATTCAACCGGTTTCAACTTCATAAATTGCTCCAATCCATAACGAGGTGGTGCTTGCTCTACCCTCGGACCTTGATCATGTATGGCCTTCATGGCCGCCTCAAACATGCCTTGAAACATGGCACGGGCTTCATCCCTTGTATCATTCTGATTCTGTGCCCCGCTAGTACCTCCTCTGTTTCTTCTTCCAGACATTGAGAACAATTACCTGCATAAGACATCAACCGTTAATCACTCCGCACACTACTACCCACCTAGGTCATACTAATCCACCTAGACTTATACTTAGAGCTAATGCCATAGCTCTGATACCAACTGTCGCGACCCCGGACCCTGCGGGCCCGAGACCGCGAGCTGGACGTCGACTATCATAAACTTCCACAAGTTTATGCCCAACAAAATACAAATGTACAAAATCCTAATGACGTCAATGTTTGGTACAATTATCCCCAAAAGGTTACACATCGATATAATGTAAACCAACCTATACAACTTTCCCAAAAAGAACGGATCCACCCTCGACGTCCTCTTTCTCGTGATCAGCGAGACTAATCCTTAGCACCTGGGGGAGGGGTTAAGGAAAAACAAGGATAAAAGAAAAGGGGGGTGAGATAAATCTCAATAAGTTACTAATGCAACTACATGACATGCTATGATGCAATATACGATAAGCAATAATAAATATCACATAGCACAAAGCACTTATCATATAACAGATAGCAGCGGAAATAAACACATAACAAAGGATATAGCCAAGGTTTTCCAAACCGGAACATCCAAATAAAGGATCGCTGCGCAGCTTCAATAACCAACAAATCATCATCTTCATAATAGCATAAAAGCCGAAGAGAAAACCTCGGTACCGGAACCAATAACCATAAAAGTGTCACAAAGGACAAGGACCATGACACAAAGTCATGCCCGCTAGCCAGATACATTCACAAAGGAACGCTGACTTATCCTTTCCAAGGCCAATCTGGAGAAGGGGTATAGAAGGGGGCAAAACAATGGTCAACATTATAATGGACTTGACTTTGCCATTATAATCTATCCCATCGCCCAAACACACACAAAATACCAGCTGGACTTTCAAATAAATGCTAAGTAATAATAATTTAGCATGAATGAACAACTTAAGGTTCCAAAGTAGGGAACCAATCCAAGTAAATTACCACAAAGGTAAACCATACCAAGAAGTCACCAAGAAAGTGAAGTAAGCCAACAATACACAATAAAGGTGCTCCAAATTCCGGATTGCCAGAATTTGGGAAGAACAACATGGGTTCTTCCATTTTTATACCCAAACACATTTCCACCCAAAATCCAACATTCCAACTAGCATACTAATGTACCAAAACGACTCATAAGTCTAAAAAGACTCCCAAAACAACATTTAACGACCAAAAATCAAGAATCAAACCAACATTCAAGATTTCACCATTTTTGATCAAAACTCCAAATAATTTCCCAATAAATTCAAAACCCAACCAAACTTCACATACAACACATCAAACATTGTCTAAGCATGATATGAACATTTTAGCATTAAAATGGGGGAAAAGTAACTTACTTGAATTTTCTCAAAGTTGACGGAATTTGAATATTTTTGATTCTACGCGATCCTATCGACGATCTAAACAATGTTCAAGTTTTAATAAATGAATAATAATGAGAGGAAGAAGGAGTAAATGAAGAGAGAAGGAAGATGAAGAAAACTTACCCTTTTCTACTTGGAGAGAGAGAGAGATGCTGAGAAGGGAGGGAGTAGGGTGAGGGAGATGGAGTGTAAGAGGGAGAAGGAGGTGTAGGGAGGTGAGGGGAGTAATTTAAAACTTACACAAAGACCCCCTCCTCTAATACTACCCAACTCAAAACTTTCCACTAACTGTCGCGACCCCAGACCCTGCGGGCCCCGGGACCGCGATCGGGACGTCGACTCTAAAACCAAAACTCAAAATACCGAAGTTAAAAATTCCATTTGATACCAAAAGGTGATAATCCAAAGTTTTACAAAACCAAGTTTGATAAAGACTAAATACAACAATCATAAACTTCCACAAGTTTATGCCCAACAAAATAAAAATATACAATTCTTAGTGACGTCATTGTTTGGTACAAATACCCCAAAATGGTTACACATTTACATAATGTAAACCAACATATATCAACTTTCCCCAAAAGAATGTTTCCACTCTCGACGTCCTCTTTCTCGTGATCAGCGAGACTATTCCTTAGCACCTGGGGGGGGGGTTAAGGAAAAACAAAGATAAAAGAAAAGGGGTGAGATAAATCTCAATAAGTTACTAATGCAACTACATGACATGCTATGATGCAATAAGCAATAAACAATAATAATTATCACATAGCACATAGCAATTATCATATAAAAGATAGCAGCGGAAATAAACACATAACAAAGGATATAGCCAAGGTTTTCCAAACCGGTACATCCAAATAAAGGATCGCTGCGCAGCTTCAATAATCAACAAATCATCATCTTCATAATAGCATGAAAGCCGAAGAGAAAACCCCGGTACCGGAACCAATAACCATAAAAGTGTCACAAAGGACAAGGACCATGACACAAAGTCATGCCCGCTAGCCAGATACATTCACAAAGGAACGCTGACTTATCCTTTCCAAGGCCAATCTGGAGAAGGGGTATAGTAAGGGCAAAACAATGGTCAACATTATAATGGACTTGGCTTTGCCATTATAATCCTTCCCATCGCCCGATACAACAAATATGCCAGCTGGGCTTCCAAATAAATGCTAAGTAATAATAATCTAGCATGAATAAACAACTTAAGGTTCCAAAGTAGGGAACCATACCAAGAAGTCACCAAGAAAGTGAAATGCACTAACAATAACCAATTAAGGTGCTCTAATAATTTCCACAATAATAACACCAATCCCTTATCACATTTGATCACAAAGGATCCAGTTAACTCAAGCACACAAGCAAAACTATTCACTCATCTCCAAGAGCTCAATGAGAGCTTTAAAATGATAGTTTATTCGTCCAAAACGGAGTTTGGATGAGAAAGTTATGGAGGAAACAATTATTGAAGAAAAGGGAAGAATATACCAGAATTCTAGCTTGGCACGACCGTGCCTAAGAAAGTGGCACGAGCGTGCCAAACCTTACGAGAGGGAAGGTAATTTTTGGCGCGACCGTGCCTAAGAGAGTGGCACGACCGTGCCAATCATGACGGGAGGAAAGGGAATTGTTGCACGACCGTGCCAAATAAAGGAGCACGACCGTGCCAACCATTACGAGTGGGAAAATGAATGTGGCACGACCGTGCCAAATAAAGGAGCACGACCGTGCCAGATGAACAATGCCCAGATTCTTCCTGGGTTTACAATTTTCGAACCAAAACACAACCTTCACTAAATTTATCAAAATCAAAGCTTCCCAATACATTTCTAAAGCTCCTAAACAACATCCAACCTAAAGGGAACCTAAATAACACCCTTTAATCATCCAAACCAACACCAAATCCCCACATTCAAGATTTCACCATTTTTACCCAAAAACTCAAATAAATTCAAAATAAATTCTAAACTCAACCAAACATCAAATATAACACATCAAACATCATATAAACATGAGATGAACATTTTAGCATCAAAATGGGGGAAAAGTAACTTACTTGAAAATTCTCAAAGTTGACGGAATTCAATTCTTTTTTACTCTACGCGATCCTAGCGACGATCTAAACACGTTTCACGTTTTAAGAAATGAATAATAATGAGAGGAAGAAGGAGTAAATGAAGAGAGAAGGAAGAGGAAGAAACTTACCAAAAGCTTGGAGAGAGAGAGAGATTTCCAGGGAGAGAGAGGGAGGTGGAGTGTGAGGTGAAAGAGTAGGGTGAGGGAGGTGAGGGAAGTAGGGGGAAGATGAAGAAATGTTTGAAATGTTACAAAAAGGCCCCTCCCCCTATACTACCTCTTCAATTAAACTCCCCACTAACTAATAAGACTCAACACTTTTACACTAGCACAAATGACCCAGTTAAAATGCTAGGCATAATTATTATAACACATAAATTGCACACTTAAATATTTAAATAAATAATAATTTAAATAAATAAATAAGCAATTAATTAAATAAAAATCATTTAATTACTAATAAAATAGAGCCTCGATTTCGGGTCGTGACATTCACTCCCCCTTAAAGAAAATTCGACCCGAATTTTAACGAGACTCACCTCAAACAAAAAGCCACGGAAATTTCCTCTCGATCTCATCACGAAGCTCCCACGTCGACTCCTCGATATTGTGATTCCTCCAAAGAACTCGAACCAACGCAATACTCTTGTTCCTCAACTCTTGGACTTTAGAATCAAGAATCCGAACCGGTCGTTCCTCATAAGACATATCTGGCTCAATATCCCCCGGTATCCTCGGTAACACGTGAGATGGATCATGAACATACTTCCGAAGCATAGAAACGTGAAAGACGTTGTGCAACCGGTTTAAGGATGACGGTAACGTAAGTCGATACGCCAGAAGTCCAACCTTTCCCAAAATCTCAAACGGACCAATAAACCTCGGAGCCATTTGCCTTTCTTCCCAAACCTACGAATACCCACCTTTGGAGACACTTTCAAGAACACCAAATCACCGGTCTGAAAGCTAAGATCTCTCCTTCGGTTATCTGCATAGCTCTTATGTCGACTCTGGGCTGTCTTCAATCTATCCCGGATAACTTTAACCTTTTCAACTGAATCCCGAAGCAAATCAATACCCACGATCTTCGCTTCACCAACCTCATCCCAACAAATAGGCGACCTACCTTCCTTCCATACAAGGCCTCAAACGGTGCCATCTCGATGCTAGCCTGATAACTGTTGTTGTAAGAGAACTCCACTAACGGTAGGTGCGAATCCCAAGAATCAGAAAAGTCTATCGAACACGCTCGCAACATATCCTCAAGAATCTGAATAGTCCTCTCGGATTGACCGTCGGTCTGAGGATGAAAAGCTGTACTGAATCGCAAATCTATACCCAAAGCTTCCTGAAATGCCTTCCAGAATCTAGAAGTGAACCTCGGGTCTCGATCTGACACAATGCTAACCGGAACCCCATGCAATCTAACAATCTCATCAACGTAAAGGGTTGCAAGCTTCTCCATCGAATATCTGATATCAATAGGCAAGAAATGGGCACTCTTGGTCAATCTATCCACTATTACCCAAACACTGTCATACTTCCTACGGGTACGAGGTAGTCCCGTAACGAAATCCATAGTCACATGCTCCCATTTCCACTCGGGAATCTCTAACGGCTGAAATAATCCCGCGGGTCTCTGATGCTCGGCTTTGACCTGCTGACAAGTTAAACACTTCGAAACATACTCGGCTATTTCCCTCTTCATATTAATCCACCAAAATCGTTGCTTCAAATCCTGATACATCTTCGTACTACCCGGATGAATAGTATACCTCGATTTGTGACCCTCATCAAGAACTCTCTGTTTAATTCCATCAACATCCGGAACACACAATCTTCCACGGAAAGTCAACACTCTCACCGGGCTAAAAGAAAAATCCTCGAAGTTCTTCTCTTTCAGTTTACCCATTATCTTCACCAACTCGGGGTCTTCTTTCTGAGCTTCCTTTATCCTCTGAATTAGAGTCGGAGACACCCTAATATTCGCAAAAATAGCCCCATGTCTCGATTCACGAGGAGACCAATCTCGAACATCCTCAAGCATTTTCCATTCACGGACCATCATCGAAGCCACATAAGACTTTCTACTAATCGCATCGGCTACCACATTCGCCTTTCCCGGGTGATAAGAAATCGTGCAATCAAAATCCTTCAATAATTCCATCCATCGGCGCTGTCGGTTGTTCAATTCCTTCTGAGAGAATAGGTACTTCAAACTCTTGTGATCCGTAAAAATCTCAAACTTCACTCCATAAAGATAGTGCTTCCATTTGTGCAACGCAAATACAATAGCCGCTAACTCCATATCATGAGTCGGGTAATTCTGCTCACTAGGGGTCAACTTCCTCGAAGCATACGCAATTACTTTCCCATTCTGCATCAACACACAACCCAAACCCTCTTTCGAAGCATCACTGTAAATCACTAGGCCATCGCTCCCATTAGGCAAAGTCAAGATCGGTGCGGTAGTCAACCTCTTCTTCAATTCCTCGAAACTCTTGTCACATTTCTCGGTCCACACAAACGGAACATTCTTCCGGGTTAACTGAGTCATCGTAGTAGCAATCCTCGAAAACCCTTCAATAAACCTTCTGTAATAACCGGCTAAACCAAGAAAGCTTCTAATCTCTGTCACTGACTCGGGTCTCTTCCAATCCACTATAGCTTCAATCTTTGACGGATCCACAGAAATCCCATCTTTCGAAATAACATGACCCAGAAATGACACCTTCTCGAGCCAAAATTCGCATTTACTAAACTTCGCAAATAATTTCTCCCTCGCAAGAATGGATAAAACTGTCCTCAAGCGCTGTTCATGCTCCTCTCGAGATTTCGAATAAACAAGAATGTCGTCGATGAAGACTACCACGAACGAATCAAGATAAGGATGGAAAACTCGGTTCATCAAATCCATAAACACGGCCGGCGCGTTAGTCAACCCAAACGGCATAACCAAGAATTCATAATGACCATACCGAGTGCGAAAAGCAGTCTTCGGAATATCCTCCGACCTAACCTTCAACTGATGGTACCCACTCCTCAAATCAAGCTTGGAAAACACAACGGACCCTTGAAGCTGATCAAACAAATCATCAATATGGGGTAGAGGGTACTTATTCTTCACCATAACCTGATTCAACTTCCGGTAATCTATACACAATCTCAACGAACCATCTTTCTTCCGCACAAATAAAACCGGTGCTCCCCACGGGGAAACACTAGGGCGGATAAACCCTCGGTCAAGCAACTCTTGCAACTGAACCTTCAATTCCTTCAACTCAGCGGGAGCTAACCTATAAGGCGCTTTCGAAATCGGAGCCGTACCCGGCAAAAGGTCTATACAAAATTCAATCTCACGATCGGGAGGCATATCATACTCGGTAGAGAAAACATCGGGAAACTCCCGAACTACCCGAACACTATCAAAACTAGGATATTCTTTCCTAGTATCAAGAACACTAGCCAAATACCCCTCACAACCACTATGCAATAATCGTCTCGCTTTCATAAAAGAAATTAAGCGAACCTTCCTACTCAGAGGACTAGCCTCAAAAACAAACTTAGGCACATCGGGAATCGAAAAAGTAACAGTTTTCTTACGGCAATCAACGGACGCATGAAACTTGCTCAACCAATCCATACCCAAAATGACATCAAAGTCTTGGATAGGAAGAACTACCAAATCCGCACAAAGTACTCGACCACAAATAACCACATCACAAGCACGAAAGACTCGATCAGAAATCAAGCATTCTCCTATAGGGGTCGACACCTCTAGCACGTACGGTAAAGACTCGAATGCAGCATTTAATAGAGAAGCAAATTGCATAGAAATGTATGAATGAGATGATCCTGGATCTACTAACGCTCGTGCGCTCACATTAGACACAGAAACAATACCTCCAATAACGGATGGATCATCGGTCGCTTGTTGTTGATTCATTGCAAACACTTTCCCTTGGACCTTGGGCTTCCCGGCGGCATCCCTTTTCTGACCCTGATTAATACTAACCCCTGACCCGGATGACTGTCCTCGGTGCCTCGTGCAATCTCTCGCAAAGTGCCCCATTTCACCACAATTGATACACTTGCCTTGCTTTTTCCAACACCTATCCTCCGCATGGCCTACCTTTTGACAAAAGGTACAAGGCTTCCTAATTTGGCTCCCTTGGTTCCCGGAAGTGGTACCCGGGTTCCTTGGGATCGGTTGCCCTCGGGACTGAGATTGTCCCCCGAAGTTGCCTCGATTTTCGATCCTTGGTTGCGACTTTCTCTGCGCTCCTTGCTTACTCGGGTTAGCTACCTCAGTCTTCCTTTTATGTTCCCCAATATCTTGCTCTATAAGATAGGCTCGATCCACCGCATCTTGGAAAGTCACAATCCGTTGAGCAATAAGTTGAGTACGGATGGAGGTCTTCAATCCCCGAATGAATCTCATAGCCTTTTGTTCCTCGGTCCTCACCAAATAGTCGCAATACCGGGCTAATTCTATGAACTTAGCCGAGTATTGTGCTATAGACAACACACCTTGCTCTAGGTTGAGTAGCTCGATCTCCTTTCGGTTTTGATCAACAACTGGAATGAAATGCTCCTTGAATTTGCGTACGAACAACTCCCACGCATACACCGTGTGAGTATCATCCCAAGTAGCTTTAACACTCTTCCACCAATGCTCGGCGGCTCCCACAAGCTTATAAGCCGCGAACCGGACCTTATCCTCATCCGAACACCCAAATACATCATAAATCTTCTTCATCGACTCAATCCACAACTCAGCCTTCCTTACATCGGGCTCCCCATTGAATTCAACCGGTTTCAACTTCAGAAATTGCTCCAATCCATAGCGGGGTGGTGCTTGTTCTACCCTCGGACCTTGATCATGTATGGCCTTCATGGCCGCCTCGAATATGCCTTGAAACATAGCACGTGCTTCATCCCTTGTATCATTCTGATTCTGTGCCCCACTAGCACCTCCTCTGTTTCTTCTTCCAGACATTGCGAATAATTATCTGCATAAGACGTCAACCGTTAATCACTCCGCACACCACTACCCACCTAGGTCATACTAATCCACCTAGACTTATACATAGAGCTAATGCCATAGCTCTGATACCAACTGTCGCGACCCCGGACCCCGCGGGCCCCGGGACCGCGATCGGGACGTCGACTCTAAAACCAAAACTCAAAATACCGAAGTTAAAAATTCCATTTGATACCAAAAGGTGATAATCCAAAGTTTTACAAAACCAAGTTTGATAAAGACTAAATACAACAATCATAAACTTCCACAAGTTTATGCCCAACAAAATAAAAATATACAATTCTTAGTGACGTCATTGTTTGGTACAAATACCCCAAAATGGTTACACATTTACATAATGTAAACCAACCTATATCAACTTTCCCCAAAAGAATGTTTCCACTCTCGACGTCCTCTTTCTCGTGATCAGCGAGACTATTCCTTAGCACCTGGGGGGGGGGGTTAAGGAAAAACAAAGATAAAAGAAAAGGGGTGAGATAAATCTCAATAAGTTACTAATGCAACTACATGACATGCTATGCTGCAATAAGCAATAAACAATAATAATTATCACATAGCACATAGCAATTATCATATAACAGATAGCAGCGGAAATAAACACATAACAAAGGATATAGCCAAGGTTTTCCAAACCGGTACATCCAAATAAAGGATCGCTGCGCAGCTTCAATAATCAACAAATCATCATCTTCATAATAGCATGAAAGCCGAAGAGAAAACCCCGGTACCGGAACCAATAACCATAAAAGTGTCACAAAGGACAAGGACCATGACACAAAGTCATGCCCGCTAGCCAGATACATTCACAAAGGAACGCTGACTTATCCTTTCCAAGGCCAATCTGGAGAAGGGGTATAGTAAGGGCAAAACAATGGTCAACATTATAATGGACTTGGCTTTGCCATTATAATCCTTCCCATCGCCCGATGCAACAAATATGCCAGCTGGGCTTCCAAATAAATGCTAAGTAATAATAATCTAGCATGAATAAACAACTTAAGGTTCCAAAGTAGGGAACCATACCAAGAAGTCACCAAGAAAGTGAAATGCACTAACAATAACCAATTAAGGTGCTCTAATAATTTCCACAATAATAACACCAATCCCTTATCACATTTGATCACAAAGGATCCAGTTAACTCAAGGACACAAGCAAAACTATTCACTCATCTCGAAGAGCTCAAGGAGAGCTTTAAAATGATAGTTTATTCGTCCAAAACGGAGTTCGGATGAGAAAGTTATGGAGGAAACAATTATTGAAGAAAAGGGAAGAATATACCAGAATTCTAGCTTGGCACGACCGTGCCTAAGAAAGTGGCACGACCGTGCCAAACCTTACGAGAGGGAAGGTAATTTTTGGCGCGACCGTGCCTAAGAGAGTGGCACGACCGTGCCAATCATGACGGGAGGATAGGGAATTGTTGCACGACCGTGCCAAATAAAGGAGCACGACCGTGCCAACCATTACGAGTGGGAAAATGAATGTGGCACGACCGTGCCAAATAAAGGAGAACGACCGTGCCAGATGAACAATGCCCAGATTCTTCCTGGGTTTACAATTTTCGAACCAAAACACAACCTTCACTAAAGTTATCAAAATCAAATCTTCCCAATACATTTCTAAAGCTCCTAAACAACATCCAACCTAAAGGGAACCTAAATAACACCCTTTAATCATCCAAACCAACACCAAATCCCCACATTCAAGATTTCACCATTTTTACCCTAAAACTCAAATAAATTCAAAATAAATTCTAAACTCAACCAAACATCAAATATAACACATCAAACATCATATAAACATGAGATGAACATTTTAGCATCAAAATGGGGGAAAAGTAACTTACTTGAAAATTCTCAAAGTTGACGGAATTCAATTCTTTTTTACTCTACGCGATCCTAGCGACGATCTAAACACGTTTCACGTTTTAAGAAATGAATAATAATGAGAGGAAGAAGGAGTAAATGAAGAGAGAAGGAAGAGGAAGAAACTTACCAAAAGCTTGGAGAGAGAGAGAGATTTCCAGGGAGAGAGAGGGAGGTGGAGTGTGAGGTGAAAGAGTAGGGTGAGGGAGGTGAGGGAAGTAGGGGGAAGATGAAGAAATGTTTGAAATGTTACAAAAAGGCCCCTCCCCCTATACTACCTCTTCAATTAAACTCCCCACTAACTAATAAGACTCAACACTTTTACACTAGCACAAATGACCCAGTTAAAATGCTAGGCATAATTATTATGAGACATAAATTGCACACTTAGATATTTAAATAAATAATAATTTAAATAAATAAATAAGCAATTAATTAAATAAAAATCATTTAATTACTAATAAAATAGAGCCTAGATTTCGGGTCGTGACACTAACAACTAAGACCCAATAAAATGCTAGGCATAAATTATTATGACACATAAAATGCACACATAAATATTTAAATAAATAATAATATAAATAAATAAATAAGCAAATAATTAAATAAAAATCATTTAATTACTAATAAAATAGAGCCTATATTTCGGGTCGTGACATCTCTCGCAAACAAAAACGCCGAGGCTTCTGCCAATCGCGATTGATCTAGGATACGTATGTCATAGAGGCGCCGAAGTCTCTACAACCATACGAATCCTACGCAAATAATAGATGCTGGATCTCTCGCAAACAGAAACGCCGAGGCTTCTGCCAATCGCGATCGATCTAGGAGGCGTATGTCATAGAGGCGCCGAAGTCTCTACAACCATACGAATCCTAAGCAAATAATAGATGCTGGATCTCTCGCAAACAGAAACGCCGAGGCTTCTGCCAATCTCGATCGATCTAGGATGCGTATGTCATAGAGGCGCCGAAGTCTCTACAATCATACGAATCTTAATAATAGGTGCTGGATCTCTCGCAAACAGAAACGCCGAGGCTTCTGCCAATCGCGATTGATCAAGTATATGTATGTCATAGAGGCGCCGAAGTCTCTACAATCATACAAATCCTAATAATAGATGCTGGATCTCTCGCAAACAGAAACACCGAGGCTCCTGCCAATCACGAATTATCAAGGATACGTATGTCATAGAGGCGCCGAAGTCTCTACAACCGTACGAATCCTAATAATAGATGTTGGATCTCTCGCAAACAGAAACGCCGAGGCTTCTGCCAATCGCGATCGATCTAGGATGCGTATGTCATAGAGGCGCCAAAGTCTCTACAACCATACGAAGCCTAAGCAAATATTAGGAAATGCTAAAATAATAGATGCTGGATCTCTCGCAAACAGAAACGCCGAGGCTTTTGCCAATCGCGATCGATCTAGGATGCGTATGTCATAGAGGCGCCAAAGTCTCTACAATCATACGAATCCTAAGCAAATATTAGGAAATGCTAAAATAATAGATGCTGGATTTCTCGCAAACAAAAACGCCGAGGCTTCTGCCAATCACGATCGATCTAGGATGCGTATGTCATAGAGGCGCCAAAGTCTCTACAACCATACGAATCCTAAGCAAATATTAGGAAATGCTAAAATAATAGATGCTGGATCTCTCGCAAACAGAAAGGCCGAGGCTCCTGCCAATCACGATCGATCTAGGATGCGTATGTCATAGAGGCGCCAAAGTCTCTACAACCATACGAATCCTAAGCAAATATTAGGAAATGCTAAAATAATAGATGCTGGATCTCTCGCAAACAGAAACGCCGAGGCTTCTTCCAATCACGATCGATCTAGGATGCGTATGTCATAGAGGCGCCAAGTCTCTACAACCATACGAATCCTAAGCAAATATTAGGAAATGCTAAAATAGATGCTGGATCTCTCGCAAACAGAAACGCCGAAGCTTCTGCCAATCACGATCGATCTAGGATGCGTATGTCATAGAGGCGCCAAAGTCTCTACAACTATACGAATCCTAAGCAAATATTAGGAAATGCTAAAATAGATGGTGGATCTCCCGCAAACAGAAATGCCGAGGCTTCTGCCAATCGCGATCGATCTAGGATGCGTATGTCATAGAGGCGCCGAAGTCTCTACAACCATACGAATCCTAAGCAAATATTAGGAAATACTAAAATAATAGATGCTGGATCTCTCGCAAACAGAAACACCGAGGCTTCTGCCAATCGCGATCGATCTAGGATGCGTATGTCATAGAGGCGCCGAAGTCTCTACAACCATACGAATCCTAAGCAAATATTAGGAAATGCTAAAATAATAGATGCTGGATCTCTCGCAAACAGAAACGCCGAGGCTTCTGCCAATCACGATCGGTCTTGGATGCGTATGTCATAGAGGCGCCAAAGTCTCTACAACCATACGAATCCTAAGCAAATATTAGGAAATGCTAAAATAATAGATGCTGGATCTCTCGCAAACAGAAACGCCAAGGCTTCTGCCAATCACGATCGATCTAGGATGCGTATGTCATAGAGGCGCCAAAGTCTCTACAACCATACGAATCCTAAGCAAATATTTGGTGAAGAATGGAAATTTTAAGGGGCTTTCCGTTCCCAAAGGTATCGAATATCAGTCAAAACAGCGCTAAGGGCACCTAAAATGAATCAAAGGGGAATGTACTATGGGTAAAACTGAAATTTTGCATGTGGAGGCAAAGATGATGGATTGTTATGAAGTCGCAAACGGGATGAACTCTCGGGGAGTCACAAAGGTGATAGACTCTCGGGGAGTCACAAGGGTGACGGACTCTCGGGGAGTCACAAAGGTGATAGAGTCTCGGGGAGTCACAAGGGACTCTTTGGTGAGTCACAAGGGCAAAGGACCTTTAGGGAGACGCGAAGGAGATGGACTCTCGGGGATTTGCTAATATGGGAAACATGATCTGGGTTCCGCTTATCCTAATTTAGGAGGGAATGAGGCTACGAGCCATTGAGACCAAGGTGTTAGGTAAGGGACATTTTTCTTGGTTGCCTAGAGGTAGGACCTAAGGCTTTTTAAGGAAAGGGAATAAGGAAGATGGCGATCTCCTAATCTTGAGATAGGGATGCCAAAGATGTCACGGCTTCTTGGGCTTTAGATTATGTCTTGGAGATAATGTGGGTTTCCTAGGCTTATTGGCTAGGGATTGGAGTTCATTTAAGCATGAGGAGAGTATTCTATCCTAGGCTTAGTGCTAGGGCTTGGAAAGGTTGAGGTTTGGGAACTTCCTAGATGTTAGGGTTTCGAACAAAGGTTTGGAAACTGGTGTTTTAAGGACCATGACTCTCCTAGGTTTGGGACTAGGGTTTAGGAATTTCCTAGGTCTAGGAGGCTAGGGCTTGGAGTTGGAAAGGTTGTGACTTCTTAGGCTTGAGACCATGGACCATTGGGAAGAGGGATTGCTTTTGTGGAAGGTCCACTAAGCTTGATGTTAGGGTTCACCTTTTTCCGGGATTGGTGACTATGGCTTGGAAATGTTCATGGTAACCTAGGCTTTGGGCTAGGTTTTAAGGCTAAGGACTGTAAACTTCCTATATTTTGAGACTAAGGTGAAGGAATTTCCTAGGTCTAGGACTAGGGTTTGAAGGGAATGTTGAATCTTAGGGTTTTAGAAAGAGTGCGACTACCTAGGTTAGAGGCTAGGGTTTAGAGCGAATGCAACTACCTAGGCTCGAGGCTAGGGTTTAGAGCGAATGCGTCTTCCTAGGCCTGAGGCTAGGGTTGATTAAGTTTTGGACAGGGCATTGTATCCTAGGTTTTGGGTTAAGGTTTAATAAGACGGGGGGATTAAGATTGTAAATCTCCTAGGTTTCGAGACTAGGGTTTCGGGAATTTGGAAATGATGTTGCATGCGGGGCTTTGGAAATTCCCTAGAACTTGGGCTAGGGTTAAAGAGGATGTTACAGTTTCCTAGGCTTAAGGATATGTGACTACCTAGGCTTGAGGCTAGGGTTTGGGGAGAACGCAACTTCCTAGGTTTGAGGCTAGGGTTTGGAAAGAATATCGACTACCTAGGCTTGAGGCTAGAGTTTGGAGGGAATGTAACTACCTAGCCTCGAGGGTAGGGTTTAGGAAGGATGTGGCTTCCTAGGATCGAGGCTAGGGTTTAAGAAGGATGTAACTTCCTAGGATTTAGGCTAGGGTTTGGAAGGATGTAATTACCTAGGCTCTAAGCTAGGGTTTGGAAGGGATGTAACTACCTAGGCTCGGGGCTAGGGTTTAGGAAGGATGTAATTACCTAGGCTTGAGGCTAGAGTTCAGAGAGAATGATATGACCACCTATGCTTGAGGCTAGGGTTTAGGAAGGGTGTAGCTACCTAGGATCAAGGCTAGGGTTTGGAGACCGAAAGCATTTGAAGGTTTGTCTTGGTTTAGACCGAGCAAGTTTGAGGTCTAAGAGTGTTGCGGTTTGGGGCAAATGAGCTTGATACCTTGTGGCTGGATAGGCTCGATAGATTAGACCTAGGCTAAAGTTCTAGGGTTTAGCTAGGGTAAGACTCAGACATATGTTAAGGAGACCGGGGCCTAATGGAATGGTAGGCGTGAGATCTAGGAGATCGAAGGCTAGGCAGGGTAGCGTTGGGACATAAGGCTTTCAAGCGGGTAAGTCTTTTGTCCTAGAGAAACCGCGTTATGGATTAGGACCAAGCAGGCTTGAGGTTGGCCAAGGAGCAATGGATTGGGATTGGATGATCCTAGTACCTAATACGCATGTCGGGCTTGGATCCTAGAGTGTTTGAAAGTTTAGGCTAGGTGCGAACCATAGGTGCGGGAAATGGGTTTGGATATGTGACCATGTTGGCGCATAGGTATGGACTTGAGTCTCAAAGACTTTGCTCGAGTGCAATAGGTACCTTAAGTTGGATTGGGTATGCTTTGGTCTCGCGTGACCAAGCTCGTTCGGCGATTGCAAGGGTGGGTTTGGTATGGGACTAAAGGTGTTAAGCACATGATTTTTGACTGGACGGGTTTTGATATCTTTATGGCATATCACGGTACGCGGGAGGTCCTATGCGTTCGAGCACGTTTGAGGTTTGGACTCGTGGGGAAGAAAGGTTTGAGATCCATGGAGTTCAAGGGTGGACCTTGTAGGTGGTGAGGTTTAGACTCGGCTCGGATTAAGTAGGTTAGAGACCTAAGTGGTTGAAGGTCAGACTAGGAAGTCTTTTGAAGCTAAGGAGTGACACTAGGTTTAAGAGTGGCAGGGCCATGGTTTGGGTATGACAGTATGCGTAGATGGCATTGTTTTGGTTGGACCAAGCAGGCTTGGGAACTAAGGAGTTCTAAGGGTCGACATCTAAGGTTATAGACCTAGAGGGTAGACAGTTTTGTGATCTAAAGGGTTTAGGAGTTGAGACCTAAGGTGTGAATCGGATATGCTAGAGACCTATAAGGTAGGTGTTTGGCGGCCTTGCATGGACTTGGGATCTAAGGGATAGTTCAATAGGTTAGACTGGGTAGACCTAAGAGGTTGGACCTAAGAGGATAGGGGAGACATAGTCTGGACAAGGTAAGGATGAATATATATTGGTAGGTTTGGGATCTAAGAGATCAGGTAGACTCGAGACCAGTAGGTTCGGGACCTAATGGGTCATTCTAAGGATTTGGATTCGGTAGACTGGCTTAAGGCTTGAGGTTTTGGGTAAGACTGGTTTGAGGCTTTTAGGAGTCCCGCTACTAACTTATGGAGGGTCGAGCTAAGGGGTTATGGTGTAACCTATGTAAGACTGACCGGGTAGGTGAGGGACCTAAGGTTTTGAATCAAGTCAGATTGGGACGTAAGGGTATCCTATTGTGTAGGAAATAGGGTGAAGGACCGAGTCGGTTCAAGAATCACAAAGATGGGTCTCAGAGTGGACTGAGGAGGTTTATACAAATTTTGTGGAGACCGAGAGTGCGGGTTTATAAACAAAGTGTCGTGGAAGAGAAAACTTTTGAAAGTGTTATGACTTTATAAAGATGCCTTATAATTAATTATGATTCTAATCAATCCAAATAGGTCGTCGCGTGCCGAGTTTGACGATGAGGGGTGCCCTTCTTCTAAGTGTATCCTTGTTGACGCCTCGGTATTCTCTGGGAAACCACATAGTCGACCCATTCCGTTGGGGATTATCTAATTTGGTGAGCGGGTACCCTCCCTCCTTTGAGAAACTCTACGTCAAGCTTGATGATGAGGGATGCCCTTCTTCTAAGTATATTCTCCGAGAAAACACATAGTCGACCCATTCTGTTGGGGAAGCCCCAGTTCGATAAGGGTGTAGAGCGGGGTATCCTACCTCCTTTAAGACGCACCCTTTTTTCTGCCTAGACCGCCCTTTTGGGTTTTCAATCTAGCGGGCATCTCTTTTGCGTCATCTTTTTCTTTTTTTCTTTTTTTTTTTTTGAAAATCATTCAGTCGACTCTAAAAAGGAAAAATAATTGTTTAAACATGCGGGGGCATTTTGGTGATAGTGAGAGGGAGAGAGAGATAGTACTCGCATTTTGACTCTTTGGACAATTGAGTGTATATAAAAGGAAGGAATCCCCTGCTTGACAGAAAGTAAGTGTTTAGCTCTTTCCTAGATTGTAGAACAGAAGACTTGTCGAGACATTTGAAAATTGTTTTATTCAAGATTCTCATTTGATTGCTCGAGAATGGACCTCGTTGATTAGTTAATGAGTTATGGTTAATTGTTAAACAAGTAGCCTCAAATTAATAAATGTTTTGATCAATTGTGAGTGAAGAAGTCAGGAGTAGAAATATGGGGGAAGAGAGAAGAGAAAGAAAATTGGCTCGAGGTGGGTTGTGTATATTTTGGACCGAACCGGGAGGTTGCCTACGTTTTCCTCGAGGTGAGGAGCTCAGGTCCGCGTAGTTCGGGGATGACCCGCTTGACGATGGTGTCGGGTTTCAGTGGGTATGTGTGGGAGGAAAGAAAGGAAAGAAAGTTGGCCCAAGGTAGGTTATGTTTGGCTTTGAGTGGTTGCCCGGTTGACGATGAAGTTGGGTTTTGAGTTTAGGGTGTGAGGTTCGTTTGAGGTGAGTTGTTCTTTGTAGCTCATTGCGGTGGATTAGTGCTTTGTAGTTGTTGCAGTGGATTGCTCCATCGTAGTTATCATGGGTTGCTGCCGTTTATCTACTTTGTAAGGAAAGAAAGGAAAATAGAACATTTGAGGTGAAAAGAAAATGAGACTTTTACTTTTCTATGGTGATAGCCCCTTCTATTTTTCTTTATTTTTTTTTTATTTTATCTCTTTGTGCACACCCTTTTTTTTTGCCTAGGCCGCCCTTTCGGGTTTTCAACCTAGCGGGCTTCTTTTTGTGCGATGCTCTAACTTTTTCCTAGGTCGCCCTTTTGGGTTTCATCCTAGCGAGCCATATTTTTTTTATATTTGTACATGAAACATTGGGCAGGACAAGCCCCTAGTTTTCTTTCGCCTCTCTCGATTGTGAGGTAGCTTCCTTATAGTTCAAGCGGCCTTTTGCTGGCGGCGGGCATCCTAGCCCCTTGATTTTCACTGGTAGAGCTCCATTGGATTATCACGTGCACCAATGAATGACTTCGTGCACTTGTCTTATATTTGCGATGGAATACGGACAGCCCCAGTGTAACGGCATGTAGTACTCATGATGGGAACAAACCAACCCTTTAAATTGTGGCAGCATGGATGTCTATTTGATGATGAGCAACCGCAGTCCATTCCTTTGTCACGACCTTATAAAAAGGGGTCTAATGGTGGGATGAGAGGCGTATGAGGATAGTGTATGGGAGAAGGTGTATATAGAGAGTGTACATGAAGTGTGTACAAGGGGTGAGTGTATAGAGAGAGTGTATGGGGGTAGAATGTAGAGAGAAGGGAAAGTGATTCGTTCATCCCAATTGATCGAAGCATTTGTTATTTTGAGATTAATCGTTTACTTAGTTATGTGAATGGTTTGTGGGTCCATTTACCTTTTAATGAGTCGTCATTAATGAGTAAGATTAAGATTAATTCATCATATAAAGATATAGCAATCAAGCGAAAATGGTGAATAAGACAATTTTCATAAAATTGATATATGCAAGCTTATGTCTCAAGTCTAGAGAGAAAAGAAAAGAAATAAAGACCTTTTTATTGGAACTAAAAGATTTAAACTGACTAGTCCGGGGTGGACTTTTACATAAAGAAGCAAAAATTGTCCAAGGTGGACTTTTGACTAAGGACACTCTAGAACCTACGAAGACTGAATGACCCTTTTCTTTTCTTTTATTTAAAGGAGGTAGCCCCAATTTCCTCTTTTGCCCATGCCCATGTATTCTGTTGGCGGGTGATGGCTCCGCTGTCAATGAGGCTTTGAATCTTTCTCCTCAATTGGACGCAATCTTCGGTGTCATGCCCAATGTACTGGTGGTATTGGCAGTGTTTGGAGGGATCCAAGCATTGCTTCACCCTACTTGGTTCATAGTTGATCAAAGGAGACAACTTGCCGGCTTGAACTAGACTTTTGAAGAGTTTGGCTAACGGCATACCTAAGTCGTCGAATTCGTGCTCGTCCTTCCTTTCACGAACTGTCTTTGAGGGTGATTTAGGTACCGGCACCCCTTGTTGATGAGTAGTCATAGGAGGCATCCCGACGGGGATAGTCTGTGGCGGCCCGTATATTTGAGGAGCGTACGGGTGTTGACATTGAGCAAGAGGGAGAACTCGACTGAGGTAATCTTAAACGCCACGAATGTCAGACAAATGGCGCCTCTCGATATCTCTTAGGGTCTTATGCATCTCCTTCTGAAAGTGTGTTGCTTGCTCGTTGAGAATGGCCTTAAAGTGGATTGCTTGTTCATCGAGGATGGCTTCGAAGTGGGATGCTTGCTTACTGAGAGCAGTACCGGTGTAGAGGATTGTCTCGGGATCTTGGGTAGCAGCTTCAGTTGCAACTTTGATGTTCCTTGCAGCCGACATGATGCAGAACTCTATGTCATGAAAGAATTAGATTCGTATTTAATGATAAGGCATCGTTATAAGAATCATTTTTTGGAAAAGAGTAGGTCTCCACATTTTTGAAATGCATTTTGGTAAAAAATTGAAAGTTTGACCGGGCCGAAGTTGCCTATGTTCCCCTTATCATGAGGGAGAGGTCCCACACAATAAGAGGCTCAGGTCGCCATAGTTCGAATCAAGTTAGACTTTTAAAAAGAGGTGAGAGATGACCATAGGGGTCAAAAAGAGGGAGATGACTCGGTCCTTGGTCAAGCATGGGTGAGGAAGACCTATAGGAGTTGGTTTTGATTGAGTAGGGGATGGTTTGACCTAAGGTTTGAGACAAGAAGTGGTTCAAGCTAGGATGCGACGATAATGGTGGGTTAACCTAGATGGGTAAAGGATAGGTCGACCTAAATGAGAAGGGTTGGATTGACCTATATGGTGAATGAATCAAGATAGCGGGTTGTAGCGGTTTGCCTATGGGATGATCTAAGCGGGATGGACATGGTTTGACCTAGGCGGGTCTAAGGTTGACCTATTCGGGTTGGTGGATTAAGGAAGGTTGGAGATTGACCTAGATGGATCCAAGATAGGTAAGTCGATCTAAGCGGGTCACGGGGTGACCTTGGCGGGTTAAAGGTGAAGGGGTAGTTTTAACCTAAGACGGGCAGGTTGACCTAAATGGGTCAAGGATGGTGCGTGTACCTAAACGGGTTGACCTAGGTTGGTCTGGACGATGGTGGGTCAAGATGACGGTTTGACCTAAGCGGGTTAGGACCAAAGGTAATTGGGTTCACTTATGGAATCAAAGATTGACCTAAGAGGTCGAAAACGGATAAGGTTGACCTAGGAGTCCAAGTTTGACCTAAGAGATCGAAGGTGATTGGGTTGACCTAGGAGGTCAAAGGTTGACCTAAGAGGTCAATGGGTGATAATGTTGACCGAGGGGTCCAAGGGTAGACCTAAGAGGTCAAAGGTGGATGAGGTTGACCTAAGAGGTCAAAGGCGGATGAGAATGACCTATGGGGTCAAAGGTTGACCTAAGAGGTCAAAGACGATAAAGTTTACCTAGGGGGTTAAATGTGATAAGGTTGTCCTAGGAGGTCAAGGGTTGACCTAAGAGGTCGGAGGCGGATAAAGTTGACCTAGGCGGTCAAGGGTTGACCTAAGAGGTCGAGGGGTGACCTAAGAGGTCGAGGGTGATAAGGTTGACCTAGGAGGTCAAGGGTAGACCTAAGAGGTCAAAGGCGGATAAAGTTGACCTAGGGGGTCAAAGGTAGACCTAAGAGATCAAATGTTGGTACGGTTGACCTAAGGGGTCAAAGGTTGACTTAAACGGATAAGATTGACCTAGGGGGTCAAAGGTTGGTCTAAGAGGTCAAAGGGTGGTAAGGTTGACCTAGGAGGTCAAAGGTAGATAAGGTTGACCTAGGGGGTCAAAGGTTGACCTAGGGGGTCAAAGGTTGGCTTAAGAGGTCAAAGGTAGATAAGGTTGACCCAGGGGGTCAAGGGTTGACCTAAGAGGTCGAGGGGTGACCTAAGAGGTCGAGGGTGATAAGGTTGACCTAGGAGGTCAAAGGTTGACCTAGGGGGTCAAAGGTTGGCTTAAGAGGTCAAAGGTAGATAAGGTTGACCTTGGAGGTCAAAGGTTGGGAAGGTTGACCTAGGTGGTCAAAGGTTGACCTAGGAGGTCAAAGGTAGGTAAGGTTGACCTAGGGGGTCAAAGGTTGACCTAGGAGGTCAAAGGTAGGTAAGGTTGACCTAGGGGGTCAAAGGTTGACTTAAATTGGTAAGATTGACCTAGGGGGTCAAAGGTTGACTTAAACGGATAAGATTGACCTAGGGGGTCAAAGGTTGGCCTAAGAGGTCAAAGGGTGGTAAGGTTGACCTAGGAGGTCAAAGGTTGACCTAGGGGGTCAAAGGTTGGCCTAAGAGGTCAAAGGGTGGTAAGGTTGACCTAGGAGGTCAAAGGTTGACCTAGGGGGTCAAAGGTTGGCCTAGGGGGTCAAAGGTTGGCCTAAGAGGTCAAAGGGTGGTAAGGTTGACCTAGAAGGTCAAAGGTTGACCCACGGGGTCAAAGGTTGGCTTAAGAGGTCAAAGGTAGATAAGGTTGACCTTGGGCGATCAAGGGTTAACCTAAGAGGTCAAAGGTGATAAGGTTGACCTAGGAAGTCAAGGGTTGAGAAGGTTGACCTAGGCGGTCAAAGGTTGAGAAGGTTGACCTAGGCGGTCGAAGGTTGACCTAGGAGGTCAAAGGCGGATAAAGTTGACCTAGGCGGTCAAGGGTTGACCTAAGATGTCAAAGATAGATAAGGTTGACCTAGGCGATCAAGGGTTAACCTAAGAGGTCAAAGGTAATAAGGTTGACCTAGGAGGTCAAGGGTTGAGAAGGTTGACCTAGGCGGTCAAAGGTTGACCTAGGAGGTCAAAGGTTGACCTAAGGTTGACCTAGGCAGTCAAAGGTTGATAAGGTTGACCTAGGTGGTCAAGGGTTGACCTAAGAGGTCGGGAGTGATAAGGTTGACCTAGGAGGTCAAGGGTTGACCTAAGAGGTCGGAGGCGGATAAAGTTGACCTAGGCGGTCAAGGGTTGACCTAAGAGGTTGAAGGCGGATGAGGTTGTCCTATGAGGCCAAAGGATGGTGGGATTTTGGCCAAAGCGGGTCGAGATGAAGGGTAGACCCAAATGGATCGCAATGATGGGTAGGTAACCTAGATAGGCCAAGATGGGGAATTTTGACAGATAGCCCAAGGGGTGAGCGATGGACCTTAGAGGTCGCTTAGATGCAATGCACATTTTATTTTGCGAAAAGTTTTGCATTTATTTACATCCTAAATGGTTGATCCAAGGAGTGTCCTAATCTCTATGTGTGGGTTGACACGGGTAGGATAAAGGTTCCTACCGCTCGCGGAACGTACACGGTGAGTGGTGTAGACGAGTGACTCGAAAAGAGGGCGGCAGTAGCGCACAAATTCCTGCACATCGAATACTCCGGTAGTAGGGACCTGTGCAGTGTTGACACGGACTAGTGGTAGTGTGTGGCAAGAAACTAATTCTTTTTAAGGATAAAAGAGAGAATTTTTGAATGTTTGAACGATGCTATGCAATGCAATGCAGGAGAAGGAAAATAATGTACAAGGGAGCATAGCAGAGTTTTGTTTGACCCTAATACTAAGGCGAAAATAACAAAGGTACAAGGATACAAGGTATATACAAAGTACAAGTATCAACAAAGTAGAAGTATTAAACATTGCGGGGTGCACGGTAGGGATGGCCAAAACCGGTTCTGGGCCCGGTTCCGGTTCGGAACCGCCGGTTCCGGTTCGTCAAATGGGTGACCCTTAACCGGCCCGCACTTACCCCGGTTCCGGTTTGGCACAATACGGTTCCGGTTCGGTCCGGTTCCGGTACGGTTCCGGTCCGGTTCCGGTACGGTTCCGGTCCGGTTCCGGTAAAATTATTGAAAAATAAGGGATTTTCGGTACGGTTCCGGTTCCGGTTCCGGTCCGGTTCGGCATATATGTGACCCTGAACCGGCCCGCATGCCTTGCAGTTCCGGTTCGTCCGGTTCCGGTTTCCTCCCCGGTTTGCTCCGGTTCCGGGCATTTCCGGTCCGGTTTTCCTGTTTCGGTCCGGTTTGGCCATCCCTAGTGCACGGGTGCATGTGTAAACATGGCAAGTGTCACGACCCGAAATATAGGCTCTATTTTATTAAGTAATAAATGATTTTTATTTAATTATTTGCTCATTTATTTATTTAAATTATTGTTTATTTAAATAATTATGTGTGCATTTTATGTGTTATAATAATTATGCCTAGCATTTTATTTGGGTCATTTGTGCTAGTGTAGAAATGTTGGGTCTTAATTGTTAGTTGGGAGTGTAGTTTGTGTGTAGTGTGAGAGAGGGGGCCTAAGTGTAAATCTTTTAAACATTTTCATACTCCCTCCCTACTCCTACCCTCTCCCTCTTACACTCCATCTCCCTCACCCTACTCCCATTCTTCCTCCAGCAACAACTCCCTCTCTCTCTAGCAAATTGGTAAGTTTTCTTTCTCCTTCTTCTCTCTTCATTTTCTCCTTCTTCCTCTCATCATCTCTCATTTCTTAAAACGTGAACATTGTTTAGATCGTCGCTAGGATCGCGTAGAGTCAAAAAGATTTGAAATCCATCAACTTTGAGAATTTGCAAGTAAGTTGCTTTTCCCCCTATTTTATACTAGAAATGCTATTCCATGTTTATTTGATGTTATGAATGCCATTTATTGCATCTTGGGTTGATTTGGGAGTGATTGGCATTTTATTCATATTTTGGGAAATTTGGTATTTGAATCTTGTGTTGGGTTTCTAGATTGTGTTATTTAGCCCCATTCCAAGCCTATAAGTTGTTTTGGTTCATAGTTGTGTATATTGCTAGCCTTGGTTCCAAGTATTTGTGAAATGGTGAAAGATTTGGTTGGTTTGAGTTTGGTTTGAAAATGGTGGAAACCCAGGATTTTGGCCGGAAATTGCCTTTCCGGGCAAGGAGGCGCGCGTATCCCTCCCTTAGGAGGCGCGCGCACCCTTATGTCCTTCTTGATCAAAAATGCTTCTGTCCTTTGGAGGCGCGCGCATCCCTCCCTTAGGAGGCGCACGCACCCTCTCCTTCTCTCAACTCGATTTTCCAACTGATCTAGGAGGCGCGCGCGCGCGCCCCCCCCCCCCCCCTGTTATGAAATTTATTCTCCTTTTTGGTCCAATCTTTCGAGAGTCGTATTTGGTTCATGCGAACTCCGTTTTAGGCGTATGAATTACCGTTTTAAAGCTCTCCTTAAGCTCTTCGATATGAGTAAGTAAATTTGGTAGAGTGCTCGATTTAACTGAACCCTTTGTGGTCAAATGTGATATGTGAATTTCGTTATCTTTGTTAAGATTGTTGGAACACGTTAATTGTGTGTTGTTGGTTCATTTCACTTTATTGGTGACTAATTGGAATGGTTCCCTACTTTGGAACCTTAAGTTGTTCATTCATGCTAAATTATTATTACTTAGCATTTATTTGAAAGTCCAGCTGGTATTTTGTGTGTGTTTGGGCGATGGGAAAGATTATAATGGCAAAGCCAAGTCCATTATAATGTTGACCATTGTTTTGCCCCCTTCTTTACCCCTTCTCCAGATTGGCCTTGGAAAGGATAAGTCAGCGTTCCTTTGTGAATGTATCTGGCTAGCGGGCATGACTTTTTGTCATGGTCCTTGTCCCTTGTGACACTTTTATGTTATTGGTTCCGGTACCGGGGTTTTCTCTTCGGCTTTCATGCTATTATGAAGATGATGATTGGTTGATTATTGAAGCTGCGCAGCGATCCTTTATTTGGATGTTCCGGTTTTGAAAACCTTGGCTATATCCTTTGTTATGTGTTTATTTCCGCTGCTGTCTGTTATGTGATAAATGCTATGTGATACGTGATAATTATTATTGCTTATTGTATATTGCATCATAGCATGCCATGTAGTTGCATTAGTAACTTATTGAGATTTATCTCACCCCCTTTCCTTTTATCTTTGTTTTTCCTTAAACCCCCCCAAGTGCTAAGGAATAGTCTCGCTGATCACGAGATAGAGGACGTCGAGTGTGGATCCGTTCTTTTGGGGAAAGTTGTATAGGTTGGTTTACATTATATAAATGTGTAACCTTTTGGGGTATTTGTACCAAACAATGACGTCACTAAGAATTGTATATTTTTATTTTGTTGGGCATAAACTTGTGGAAGTTTATGATAGTTGTATTTAGTCTTTATCAAACTTGGTTTTGTAAAACTTTGGATTATCACCTTTTGGTATTAAATGGAATTTTTAACTTCGGTATTTTGGAGTTTATTGTTAGAGTCGACGTCCAGATCGCGGTCCCGGGGCCCGCGGGGTCTTGGGTCGCGACAGCAAGTATGTGAGGTGCATGTATAAACAGGGCAAGTGTGTGCATGTGTAAACATGGCAAGTGGTGTGTAGGGTGCCTGTGTAAACATGGCAAGTGTGTGTATGTCTAAACATGGCAAGTGTGTGTGAGGTGCACCTGAAAACATGGCAAGCGTGCATGTGTAAACATGGCAGGTGTGTGCACGTGTAAACATGGCAGGTGTGTGCACGTGCACGTGTAAACATGGCAAGTGTGTGCACGTGTAAACATGGCCGGTGTGTGCACGTGTAAACATGGCAGGTGTGTGCATGTGTAAACATGGCAGGTGTGTGCATGTGTAAACATGGCAAGTGTGTGCATGTATAAACATGGCAGGTGTGTGCATGTGTAACACGGCAGGTGTCTGTATGTGTAAACATGGCAGGTGTGTGCATGTCTAAACATGGCAAGTGTGTGCATGTGTAAACATGGCAAGTGTGTGCATGTGTAAACATGGAAAGCATCATGATGTGACGAAAGTCAGACCCACTAAGTTTGAAAAAGTTTCAAGGCAGTCCCCAGCGGAGTCGCCACTGTGAATACGTGTGTTTGAATTTGGGATATTCATAGTAACATTAGAATATGAGAGTCGCCACGCCGTTTTAATTATAGCCAAAACTTTGAGAAAAAGCATGTTTAATGGGTTCGGGGGTCAAGTTACAACAAGAGAAGAATATTGGACGTTATCACTCCTATTGCCCGAATGATCGGTCTTTCTATCATGATGAATGTGTTAGTAGTGTGTTAGTGTTTTAGACCGGATCCGAAGATTGCCTACGTTCCTCTCAATGTGAGAAGCTCAGGTCAGCGTAGTTCGAGATGAATTTAGAATAGGCAGAAGAATCGGGATCATGCATAATGAGGGGGGAATTACCTAAAGATTAGGGTTTAGAAGTAGTTCCTAGATCATCCTCGGGTTGATGAACCCTCGATCATCATCGGCTATGAAATAACATGCAAACATGAAGATCGCAACCCTAAATATAGCATTAATAAGGTTTTAATCTATGAACACGATGAACATATGAAGAACATATATGAACATATGAATATACATGCGAAGCATATGAAGAAACTATGAATAAACATGCAAGAACATGAATATTAAAGATCTACATTAGAAATAATGGAAGAACGTGAAGAAATAAGTTAGAAAACTTACCTATGTTGGCAAGAAATAAACCTTGATCTTCTTGGAGGTTTGAATGCTAATTAGAGAGCAAAATTGTGTTTAAGAACTCTCAAATTTGGATCCCCCTAAACCAATAGCATGAGATTGGTTTATATAGTAAACTGAGGGGAAGATCTGATGGTCCAGATCATCCGGGGCGGATGTGGCCGCGTGGCCAATATTGAGGGCGGCGGCGAAAGTGGCCGCGTGGCCAATATTGAGGGCGGCGGCGAAAGTGGCCGCGTGGCCCTCGTTGCTCGCTGACTTGAAATTCAAGCTAGGGTTTTACTGTTCATACAAGGCAACCCTAAATGTCCATATTTAATGTTTTCTAGAACATTGAGCTATTTTTGGGAATCCAGGACAAGTCTTTGCAAGGTTTCTAATTCCCATAAAGTCCTTGTATATTTGGGAAAGCCCTAATAAACTCATTTTCAGATCGGGTACTAACAGCCCTCAAACTAGACATAGAAATTATACCTCCAATCACATTAGAAGGATCTGAAATCTGTTGTTGATTAATGGCAGAAACACTACCTTGTACCTTAAGCTTCCCTGAAGAATCCTTCTTCTGGCCCCCAACTACACTTCCCGATAACTGGTTCTTAAATCTAGAGCAATTCCTCTGAAAGTGACCCAACTGACCACATCTCATACATTTGCCTTGCTTCTTCCAACATCTTTCTTCTAAATGCCCTTCCTTCCGACAATAGTTACACACTCGTTTGCCTTGAGTTCTTCTATTCTGTGGCCCTTGAAAAAATTCCTTAGCTTGCGAAGATGTCCCTTGGATTCTTTACTATCACCACGCTGGGGTTGTGGTTTTAACTGTCCTACTCGTTTTGTCACATCTGAGGCTTCAACCTTGCTTTTATGCTCAACTATATCGTCAATTGTTTTCATTACAGTTTCAAACATACCTTGGAACATTGTTCGAACCCCTTCTCTAGCATTACCCAGCCCTGAAGGCCCCGACTGATCACCCTCTGTTCCAACCATCTTCAGTGATTACCTGCATAAAACACTCAACGTTACTCACTCTCTACCCAACTACCCTCCTAGGTCACTTAGTCATTCTACACCATCTACAACCAGGCTCTGATACCAACTGTCACGCCCCAGACCCGTGGTCCTACTTGGTCCCACGCTCGGGACACGATTGGAAGACGTCATAAAACACTTTTAGAATATTTTTTCGGAATATACTTTCATAAAGTTTAACATAATACACACCTCATGTTCAAAGACTTCCACTAACTTTCAAACAAACTTTTCAAACAACTTTCACAAACGAAAGTATTTAGCCCGAAGGCTTACAAACTTTTATACAAATGTACATACACCGACATTATCCAAAATATAGGTGTTACAAGATGATAAAGTCAAAGAAACTCTACCCAAAAGGTTATACATCTAGGTAATGTAACCTTGACAAAACTCATATCCCAAACTCTTACCACCACAACGTCCTCCCGTGCAATTATCCTATTCCCTGGACTCGCCTTTATCTAAAACAGTAAACAAATAAGGGGTGAGAATGAATCTCAGTAAGCTACTCAAATGCAACTACATTACATGCTGATATGATAATCATAAAGAAACTATATCAACAAATAATCATATAGCATATAGCACATAACATGAGAGGCTCCCTATCGCCAACCGTCCCATACCGGTTGGAAATAACGACCAACTCATCATACAACACATAGTGTAGGAGTAACCACTCCTACGAGATTACCAAGCCAAGGTTTACCCAATAAACATAACTGTCTGAGAATATCATCTGAGAAAATCATCTGAGAAAACCATCTGAGCAGCATAAATAGCTGAAGTCGGGATCCCGAAAACCAAACCATAACCAATAGAACCAAGTAACCAGAGAGGGAAATATGACACAAATTAATAACCCAAATGCTCACCAAAGGAAGCAATTCATCCCATCCAAGGCCAATCTAGACTGGGGAAACAGAGCAGGCACAGTGGACACCTTATAGTGAACTTGGCTTGTGTGCCACTATAATTCTCCCACCGCCTGACACAGAAGGTACCAATGGAAAACCTTATAGTGAACTTACTTGTACCACTATAATTCTCCCATTGCCTGACTCCACAACAAGACCAGCTGGACTTTCCACAAGAAGCACAGTAATGAATACTTGCTAAACAACAACAACTGAGGCAATGATTCTAAAATAATGAACCAAGCCAAACACATTAAAGATGCACATAAAGAATCACTCACAAAGTGTCTACAACAACATGATTCAAGGTCACAATACATTCTTGCACACACTTGAACACCCTTCTCATTAACCATGATAATATCCCAAGACACTCATATATTGGTCCTAGACAATACCCCAAGGATTAAACCAAAGTTAACCTTCTATACCTTACCTCAACCAAACTATAAGATTCAGGGGAAAGTGTGCGGCCACCCAAAATAGGGTGTGCAGTCGCACACATTCTGATTTCTCAAGAAAAAAATCTTCCAGGTAAGTGTGCGGCCGCACGCCCCATTCGGGCGGCCGCCCAACACACTCGACAGGCCAAAACCCAAAACTATTTATACTCCTTTCGTTTCACCGTTCCACAAGTATAAGTATAATTTTTCTAATATACTAATATACTTATTTAGGGATACTTCCATTCATTTCCCCGTCCCAAGAATAATAGTATAATTTTTATAATATACTCATTTAACATTTAACTCAAGTTAATATTTTACCGTCCCACAAGTAGGAGTATACTTTCAAACACTTATACTAACATTCTCAGGATATAAACACACTCCATATAAGCATACAAACCAAGTCACATACCCAGTATAATTATACTCCCTTTGTCCCAAATAAACAAGTATCACAAATAAATTCTTTTCACAATAATTTCACCACATATCACACATATATCAAATATATGACCATTTTACTATTTAAGGGGAATTAGTAACTTACCTATTTTCGGAAAAAGTATCGCTGAAATAAATTTTGTTCGGCTAGAAATGACCTATTCAATGCCCTGATCATTTTTATATAATTAGTTTTTAAAACGGAGAAGTAAATAAAAAGATAGAAATTAAAATAGGATGAACTTACTCCTTTCGTCTTCAACCCGAGAGAAAACGTAGAAACTGTTGGTTTTCAATTTGTAAAACACAGAGGGAGAGAGATGGGAGGATAAGAAGCCTTTTGATATTTTCTACTTTTCACTTTGGTCCCTCTACTTTCATTTTCAACAATTAAGCCCCTGAACTTTAAAGTTACACTTTGTACCCTAAAGTTTCAACTAACTCATATGCTCAAATAATATATGCAAGTCATAAAAATAACACATAAAATGCACATAAAAGTTCCATTTTAAGTTAAGAAAATTAGGGTGATTTTGGGTCGTTACACCCCATCCCCATAGAGAAAGAAAATTTGTAACTCTTACCTTAGAGTCAGATACCGCTACCGATGAGCTCACCCAAGAGGACTTGGATGCCATCGCGGAACGTATATTCCCCTACTTTCTTAATGAAAAAATAGATTTTTCTGAGTATCCCGAGATTGCTAGCGTCCTAAATGATGAATTAACTAATAACTCAAACGAATTAGATAATAATGAGTCATATAACGAGATAGATCAAGAAAACGAACAAATCTTAAAGAAATTAATAAGCAAGTAGGTCTTCGCGGTGGAAATGGTCCTATTGATGCTGAAAAAATGCAAACAGTTAAGCTGGGGACGGACGATGATCTGAAAGAGACCAAGATTGGCAGTTTCTTCAAGGGGGAAGACTGATAAGCCCTCATAGCATTTCTCCGAGAATTCGTAGATGTGTTCGCTTGGTCCTACAAAGATATGCCGGGGCAAGCCAATTCAATTGTTGAGCACAAGATACTACTGCTTCCTGATTCAAGGCCGGTCAAGCAGAAACTTCGCAGAATTAAACCAGAGTGGTCGGTACAAGTCAAACAAGAGATAGAGAAACTCCTGAGTGTTGGTTTCATCAAGGTGATAGAGTATCCAACCTGGTTGGCTAATACTGTGCAAGTTTCCAAGGCAAATGGAAAAGTCCGAGTCTGTATTGATTTCTGTGATCTCAACAGAGCATCTCCGAAAGATGATTTTCCTCTACCTAACATAGACATGCTCGTTGACAATACCGCGAAATACGAAGTTCGTTCATTCGTAGATGGATTCGCCAGTTACAACCAGATCCTCATGGCCAAAGAGGACCAACACAAAACAGCGTTCACTATACCTTGGGGGACGTTCTGTTATACAGTCATGCCATTCGGACTCAAGAATGCCGGAGCCACCTATCAGAGAGCTGTAACTGCGTTGTTCCATGACATGATACATAAATAAATGGAGGTGTACGTTGACGATATGATCATACACTCCAAAGGCTCTGATGGACAACACTTTATCGACCTTAGGAAGTTCTTTGAAAGGTCGAGGCACTATAAAATGAGACTTAATCCAGCCAAGTGCACATTTAGGGTAGTGAAAGGAAAAGTCCTTGGGTACATGGTCACCGGGCGTGGTATAGAAGTAGACCCCGCTAAAATCAAAGCCATCATTGACATGCCTCTACCTAAGATGAAAAAAGAAGTCAAAGGATTTATGGGTCGCCTTCAATACATTAGTCGTTTCATTAATCAACTCACGACGATGTGCGAGCCCATCTTCAAACTCCTCAAGAAGAATGCATCACTAGAATGGACCAAAGAGTGCCAAGAAGCCTTCGAAAAGGTCAAGGAGTACTTAGTAAATCCATCAGTGTTGCTTCCACCGCATAAAGAAAAGCTGCTGACCTTATACCTCACAGTCAATGACATTGCATTAGGGGCTATGCTAGCACAAGAGCAACCCGATTCGAGGAAAGAGAATGCCGTGTACTTTGTCAGCCGTCGCTTCCAAGGGGCTGAATTGAATTACTCTGCATTAGAAAAGTCATGTGCTGCACTGGTATGGGTAGCTGAGAGACTAAAACCGTACATGGAGGCGGTCCCTGTACAAATGATTGCCCGAATGGACCCAATGAAATATATCTTCGAGAAGTCGCATGTCTCTGTAGATACCCCGGGAAAACCCCACTTGGCTAGAGCGGTGAATTATCCTAGGATGTCTAATTGATTTTAGAGTCGCCACCTATGTTTTAGAGGAACATATGAAAACCTAAAGAAAGCCAATTTTTGTACGAAAACCAGAGATTCAGGAGAGAAAGGGTTCGGGGGTTAGGTTACGGAGTGGGAAGTACTTAAACACCCACTCCGCCCCGCTTATGCGGATCTTGCTACTTTTGGTGTTCTAATGCATGAGAAAGTCCTTCGATTTATTAATATACGAGTGCTATCAATTACAATGAAAAGAAAGGGGAAATTTACAAAGGAAAATAAAAGAGAATTGTTTTATTTATTTAATGGTAAAGATTACTTGTCAAACTATTCTAACAATTATATTAAGAAAAGAATGGTAAATTAAAGTAGAGATTAAAATGTAGGGAGATAACCTTAACCAACTTTAATGTAGTAAAGTGGTCATTTGGTCATGTCCCAATTGATGGGGATTGCATACATCTAAAAAGACATAAATAAAATAGAAGAAGAAGAAGTGTACCTTTAGAAAAGAGGACTTCAAACTTTGACTTGGAGTTGTTGTAGAGAAATTGTTGTATAGAAATTTGTGAAGAGTTTAGTTGCTAGAACTCTTGTTGGGGAAATTTGTGTAGGGAGAATGGTGTAGAGTTTGTGTAGGGAGAAAGTTCAAAGTTCAAGGTCCTTTCTAAGGTAGAAGAAGGTGGTTTTTATAGGTAAAAGGTAGAGGGAAAGGTTGGAGGGAAAAGATGATCATCCATGTAAAATGGAATTGACCAATAAAAATAAGATAAATAAAATAATAAATGAAAGAAATAAAAGAAAATCAAATAAAATAAAAAGGAAATATTTTGTTTTAAAGAAAAGGCTTAGAATGTGGGATTTGGAGTTATGAAATAAGGGGGGATGAATGTGGATGAAAAATGGAGAGTTTGTGATCAAGAAAAGGGAGGGAAAAGGCTGCAATCTGTAACTGCCATAATGGGAAGCGCGCGAGTCCCGCTTTTGGGGAAAGAGGCGCACGCGTCTCATTGACAGTGTCGGAGGCGCCCGCGGGTAAAAATGACAGAAAGACAGAAATGACTCTAAAATTAATTATGTTATGCAGTTAAGTCCAAAACTAACGAAATCAGTTAGGAACTTAATGGAAGTAACAGAAATTAACAATAACAAGTAAAATAAAAATACTATATATGCAACCGGGGTAAGAGGTCCAAGGCGGGGTGTATACAGAGCCCCTCGGCGATGTGGATTGCAAAGCAAAACGCATCGACGAAAGAAAGACGACCGCTGAGGACATCGACAAGAGAAAACAAAGACTCGATAAAGCAGGAATTTGAAATTGCGAAGGATAGGGGTGCGCTCCCTGTGTGAACGGTTTTATTGACATAGAAAGGATATGGCGGGATCCGTTTTGCTGAAGCGGGATCCGTTTGCTGAAGCGGGATCCGTTTGCTGGAAGCGGTATTCGTTTGCTAATGGCGGGGTCCGTTTGCTGGAAGCGGGATCCGTTTGCTGATGGCGGGATCCGTTTGCTGATGCGGGATCCGTTTGCTGATACGGGATCTGTTTGCTGATGCGGGATCCATTTGCTGAAGCGGGATCCGTTTGCTCAAGCGGGATCCGTTTGCTGATGCGGGATCCATTTGCTGATGTGGGATCTGTTTGCTGATGCAGGATCCATTTGCTTATACGGGATCCGTTTGCTGATGTGGGATCCGTTTGCTGATGCGGGATCCATTTGCTGAAGCGGGATCCGTTTACTGATGCGGGATCCATTTGCTGATGCGGGATCCGTTTGCTGATGCGGGATCCGTTTGCTGATGCGGGATCCGTTTGCTGATGCGGGATCCGTTTGCTGATGCGGGATCCGTTTGCGGATGGCGGGAACCGAGGCTCCGTCTGCCTATATACGGTATTTTTGTGTTGCTTGATGGAAAGGTGGTGATTTTGCGGCTCACCATGGACCGAGTTGTTGTCATTGAACTGTAATTGTTTGACTCTGTGGGATGCAACGGCGGATCACTTTCTGCTGGGGATGAAGTGCCTTGAGTTGCAGATGCTGTTAACCTTGTGGTGGTACCTGTTAAGTGTGTCCTTTGCAGGTATTTGTGTTTGTGCATGAAGTGTGAAGATTGAGCGAAATCGTGCTTGTGGTGTGATATGATTTTGAAGCACTTTTGCATGAGGGAGAAGTAAAGTGATTTTGTGTGAGAAGTGAATTTTGAAAGTAGAGATTTGCTTGAGAGGGATGAATGATGTCCATACCTTCACTTACCATTGCCGTTGGATGGATTCGTGATGTTGTGGTAGATGCTTTGGCAGAGAGTGTCGCTACCTCTTATGACGAGTTCATTTTTGATGGAGTGTCGGTGAGATGGTATTCCGGATGATGGGTTGGTCGTGCCAAAAGGCTGCCTACGTATCCCTTTAAGAGAATCAGACCATCGTAGTTCAAGGATGCTGGGGAATTCTAGGGAGGAAGCTAGGAGCAAGATAAAATGATGCACATATTTTTACGCAAATAAGGAGACAAAGAAAAAGAAAAAGGAAATTCTTTTTGTCTTTTTGCATGAATAGAATATGTACACATGTGGGAATAAGATTTTATTTTTTTTTTTTTTTTTTAGTTCGTGGGTCAACCATTTTGACCATTGTGTGTTTGTAAAGCCAACCCAAGATCAAGTCATGTTCGATCGAAGTCCTGATTGCCTCGCTTGAATGTTGTTGCTGCGGTGTCCAACGAGAATTGATGTCTAGCCCCAAGAGATTTGTCGTTTATGGGGCTTCAAAAGGACTATTGATGCCGAGATGCCAAGGGGTTATTGATTGTAAAGCCCCTCGAATGCTGAACTTTGAGTGGCTTATGAAGCCCCAAGATGAATCAACTCTTAGCCCATTCAAATAAACTGTCTTTTGTTTTCGACGTGAGCAAGCCCCAAGAGAAGATCATTGATATCAAGCTTTGAGAGATTGCTAAGCCCCAAATGTCATGGGCTTATCAAGTTTGTAGATGGCGGATGTGGAGACCTTTCGGTGTGAAGCCTCAAATTTTCTTGGAATCGGCTTAGCATTGTGTTGGGAGCGGATGGCACTATTGGGAAGAACTTTTGAAAGCGATCTCCTTCTTTCTCTTGCTTGGAGATGGATGGCCCTTTTTGTGGTTGATACCCAAATGGCGGAAGGTCCATGTTGAAAATGTAGCACGGTCTTCGGGAGTCGTCTCGTGGGAGATGGTGATGTTGTTGCAGATGATAAGGTCTTGGTGTGATAAAGTCTCGAACGGTATGCTTGCTTGGGTCTTCTTGAGTTGAACCGACGGCGGATCTTCGGATGCAGCCTGTGCTTTTGATCTTGGAGAAGGGGGTGCTGTATTGCAGAAACATTGGGATTGGCCGTAACTCTGCCTATAGAGTTAACATATTGGCATTGCCCGCTATAACATAGCCGGGTGAGTCTAGCATATTGAATCTTTTTCCTTTTCTCTAAGACTTCCTTCATAATCTCGCTGTGAGTTCTAACAAGAATCATCAAATTCATTCATAACATCGGAGCCCTCATTTAAAACCAAGAGACCTTTGATTTGAGGTGTTGAGAGACCCTTGAAGCTTGATCTCTTTCATATAAGACTTCTCCACATTGCATTGCTTGAGCATTGTTGTCCCAAAAGACTGTCGGTTGCGAAGCCCCAATATTGCCCTTTGCTTGTATCACTGTAATGCCGTAGCCCAAAAGATTGTAGATTGCGAAGCCCCTTGAGGCCTTCGGTACTGAATTGAGGAAGCTTCCAATGTTGCACATGACTCCGCCGGGGACACTAAAGTGAATTTCTTCTTGCCGAGGGAGCCTTTAAAACTTGATCGTACCCCCTAGAGTGACACCATTGATTAGGAGTGGAACGAGAAGGGCCTATCCTTGATCGGGGGAACAAGTATGAGCATACATGACAAGAAGGTGCTTCTCGACATTCCTTTTGATTAGGAGTGGAACGAGAAGGGCCTATCCTTGATCGGGGGAACAAGTATGAGCATACATGACAAGAAGGTGCTTCTCGACATTCCTTTTGAGAGACTTTAAGGATAGCCTCACACATCTTTCTTGATCGTAGCCCCTAGGGCTCATTAACTGTCAAATGAAGCAAAAGAAGCTCTTGTTCTTGAGTCACATAGCCCCTAGGGCGTCATCACTTGTTGAGAAAAACAAGAGACTCGCCCTCGTGTGGGGGAAAAAACACAAGGGGACATGGAAAGAGTTACTCCATTCTCGGGAGTCTTTCGGCATACTTTAGAGGGACATGCTTGTAGAAGCTTGAATTACATGTTGCTGCCCAAACCAACTGACTAGCTGGGGACTATTTTGTGCAACCTCGTACCCCTTCAATGATAGGCTCGTTCTCGGACGGATCTTGGTTACCACGGGCTTTCTTTCACATGAGCCCAAAGATGCACATTGCAAGAACAATCTTTACAATAACCCAAAATGACCTTTAATGGTGCCATATCTCGTCAAGCCTTTTGCAATTCCAAAGTTGGCTCAGTGGGGATTGACTTGCTGAGGAGACCCAATGTAGAACTTGTTCAGTTGTATTCTTTAGAGGCCGGAGATCTCCATTTCTCTTTCCCTTCTCTCTCTCACTCTCTCATTTTTTTTATGACGCACCCTATTTTTTGCCTAGACCGCCCTTTTGGGTTTTCAATCTAGCGGGCATCTCTTTTGCGTCTTCATTTTGACTCAATTAATGAGGAAGTGTGCATTGACTCTAGCGGAGGATGAGAGACGTGATTTTGCGGTGAAGACCTCTTGTAACTAAAGATGAGTGACATTGACTCGACTAGGGAAGTGTCCCTAGTATTGACTTCATGTATGTATAGATTTTTTTGAATAACTCACGAAGGCAAGTAAGTCATTAAGAGAGAAGAGAAAAAAACCCCAGTTTGATTGCAAGAAACTGGGAGTATCGCAAAAAGAAGAGAAACCCCTAGACTCGACAAGGAACGGAAAGCGATTCCAAATCTAAGAAAGTTGTTCAATCTTTTGGTGATTAATTCATTGGCAAATGAATCGTAAAAGACGTCTTGACAAGTTCGAGATGAAGGCCGATCACCATAACGCGCTAGGGCTAAACATATCTTCTTTCTTGCATGATACCGGACCCGAAGGTTGCCTACGTTCCTCCAGTGAAGAGGCTCAGGTCACCGTAGTTCATGTGGATTCTCCATTCGTCGAGATGGAATTGTTTCGTCGTGATTGTTGCTTCGTCCTTCGTTTGGTGGAATGATGTTGGTCTTGAACTTCTTTGATTGAGGGGGGGGGATTTTTTTTTTTTTTTTTTTGTTTTTGCTCTAACTTTTGCCTAGGTTGATTTGAGGATTTCAACCTAGCGAGCTCTTTTTTTTTTTTTTTTTTTTTTTTTTTTGAGCCCCCTTTGAAAACTTTGCTTGACTTCTTCATGATTGTTGCTCCACCTTGTTTGTCTTGGCTTCGTCGTTGATGTTGGCGTCAATGTTTAGCCCCTAGGCGTTCAAGTGACGGCCTTCGTTCCAAAACTTGTTTAGACATCTTTTCATCATTTTGCCAAGAATTAGATTGAACAACTTGGAAGAGTGCATGAGGACAAGAACGACTTTTATTTGATAATGAGACTTGACTCAAAATTTCACATAAAATGGACAAAGAAAACTTAATGCACACTTAAGAGGACTTTGATTCTTTCTCTTTTTTTTTTTTTTTTTAATTCGTATTACTAGGTAGAGAAAGAGAAACGGAGATTGTTTTTGTAGTCCCCATTGTCGTTGTAGTCTTCTTTGTGGCATGATCTCTTGTTGAGGCCCCATTTCAAATCTGAGTCCCTACCTTGATGAGTTCTTGCATGTTCTCACTCTCTGACTGTTGTTCTTCACCCACGGTAAATTCACCATTGTTAATCAAATCTTGGATGATGTCGCGGAGGGAGAAGCAATCCTCGGTGAGATGACCGCTGCATTGGTGATAGTCACACCACTTGTGGTGGTCATGGTTGCGACGTAATGGTTGTGGTTGCTTGTACACTTGGAGAGGAGAAATTTGTCCCTTTGCTTTGAGATCTTCATAGGCCTTGGTGACAGTCATACCTTGGAGGGGAGTGTAGACACGGTCGTTGGTAGAACCTTTGTGACTTTTGAAAAGCGAGCCACTTGAACATGCCTTACCGTTGACCTTTGCCTTGTTGTTGGTGAACTCTCGTAAACGGGCCTTAAGTTCGGACACTTCTTCTTTATAAATTCTCCTCTCGAGATCAAGATGGGCTTGCCATAAATCATCCTTGCGGCGGGCATCCTCGACAAGTCTATCCATTTGTTCCCCCATGTCTCTTATTATGTTGAAGAGCCTTTCGTTGGACACGGAAGTATTCTCACCCTTGTTGTTGTTGCCGCTTGAAGCCATTGGACCTATGGAGAGAACATGGTTGATCTTAGGTTGGCCCCACAAATACCTTTTGAATCAAATGATTTAACCCACGAACAAGAGAAAAGACTCAAACCACATAAAGAAAAATGACTCTTTTTTTTATTATTATTTTCAAAGTCGGAAGGACGTGGTCCTTTTTGGGGTTTCTAGAAAAATAGTGGAATTGTCACACTAGTATATACACCTTCTCGCGGTCTCATATACTCATCGGATTCCGCCACGCTTGTGAATCCTATATGTGTCGGGATTAAACTAAATTAATACAGTAAAGCATACATGCGGGGACGGATTTTTTATTTTCGTCCAAAATAACCACTTTTGGGGACAGATTTTTATTGCTTCCGTATCAACAAGTTGGCATGTATGATTTGAAAACATTAGTTTAGGGAAATATCGGTACATGAAAACCAACTTGGTCACGGAGTGTTAGACCCTAACTAGAATTGTGTGGTTTGTGCTCGGCTAAAGAGAGACTTAAAGGTCACCCCCGGCATGTAGTCTTGAACTACGCCACGGGCTGAGGTTGACCGCTTCGAAAGAGTCAAGGTCGGGTGGAGCTTGAAACTTTCTAGGACGGGCCTCGACGGTTTTGGGGTTAAACTCGTGCGACTTGATAGTGAGCAGTTAATAGGAATTATGTGCGCGTAGTGTGAGGTCCATCACGTGACAAAAATATTTTTTTTAAAGAAATAACAAAAAACAAATAAGCACGTATTTACAACTTTTGAATCACCCGTGTGACCGATAAAAATAAAACAGAGAATTAAAAGATGGTTTTGTGCAGGCCCGGTGCCCACACACTGTCAAAACTGCTCTGTTCTGTGCACTGTTCTGTTCTGGAAAGTTGCCCAGACGCGCGCGCTTTATGCTGTGAGGATGGGAGGCGCGCGCCTTAGGAACTAGAGGGCAGAGGCGCCAACTTCTGGGCAGTACCTGCAAATTCATGGGTTCAAGGGACTGCCTTGACCCTAAATAAAAACACTTTTCCCCTGCAGAAACTGTTAGCACAATAACATGAAATTTGAAGGACAAGATGAGAGGCGGGCGATTCTGGTAGAAGGGGTCGGACGCGCGTGCTATAGGCCAAGAAGGTCAGAAGCGCGCGCTTCCCACCCTTTTTACCAGAATGCCCAGAAAACAAAAATTAGAACACCAAAAGACGAAAATGCAATTTTAACCCTCTATATCCCCAGCGGAGTCGCCACTGTAGATACCCCAGGAAAACCCCACTTGGCTAGAGCGGTGAATTATCCTAGGATGTCTAATTGATTTTAGAGTCGTCACCTATGTTTTAGAGGAACATAAGAAAACCTAAAGAAAGCCAATTTTTGTACGAAAACCAGAGATCGGGAGAGAAAGGGTTCAGGGGTTAGGTGACGGAGTGGGAAGTACTTAAACACCCACTCCGCCCCGCTTACGCGGGTCTTGCTACTTTTGGTATTCTAATGCATGAGAAAGTCCTTCGATTTATTAATATAAGAGTGCTATCAATTACAATGAAAAGAAAGGGGAAAATTACAAAGGAAACTAAAAGAGAATTGTTTTATTTATTTAATGGTAAAGATTACTTGTCAAACTATTCTAACAATTATATTAAGAAAAGAATGGTAAATTAAAGTAGAGATTAAAATGTAGGGAGATAACCTTAACCAACTTTAATGTAGTAAAGTAGTCATTTGGTCATGTCTCAATTGATGGGGATTGCATACATCTAAAAAGACATAAATAAAATAGAAGAAGAAGAAGAAGTGTACCTTTAGAAAAGAGGACATCATACTTTGACTTGGAGTTGTTGTAGAGAAATTGTTGTGTAGAAATTTGTGAAGAGTTTAGTTGCTAGAACTCTTGTTGGGGAAATTTGTGTAGGGAGAATGGTGTAGAGTTTGTGTAGGGAGAAAGTTCAAAGTTCAATGTCCTTTCTAAGGTAGAAGAAGGTGGTTTTTATAGGTAAAAAGGAGAGGGAAAGGTTGGAGGGAAAAGATGATCATCCATGTGAAATGGAATTGACTAATAAAAAATAAGATAAATAAAATAATAAATGAAAGAAATAAAAGAAAATCAAATAAAATAAAATAAAAATGAAATATTTTGTTTTAAAGAAAAGGCTTAGAATGTGGGATTGTGAGTTATGAAATAAGGGGGGATGAATGTGGATGAAAAAGGGAGTGTTTGTGATCAAGAAAAGGGAGGGAAAAGGCTGCAATCCGTAACTTCCATAATGGGAAGCGCGCGAGTCCCGCTTTTGGAGCGAGAGGCGCGCGCGTCCCATTGACAGTGTCGGAGGCGCCCGCGGGTAAAAATGGCAGAAAGACAGAAATGACTCTAAAATTAATTCTGTTATGCAGTTTAGTCCAAAACTAACGGAATCAGTTAGGAACTTAACGAAAGTAACAGATATTAACAAAAACAAGTAAAATAAAAATACTATGTATGCAACCGGGGTGAGAGGTCTAAGGCGGGGTGTCTACAGTCTCCTCTAGGAAGCCAAGTGGTACTTCATGCTCGCGGGGTATGATATCACTTACATCACACAGAAATCTGTGAGAGGAAGAGTCTTTGCGGATCATTTAGCCGAATTTCCATGCAATGAAGCGAAGGGGGAAGACCCGCGATTCCCTGAGGAGGATATCATGGCAATAGCAGAAAATAAGTGGCAATTATTTTTCGATGGTGCAGCCAATAAAAGAGGGTATGGCATTGGCATGTTACTAGTAGATCCCTCAGATTTCTACACTCCACTTGCAATCCACCTTGACTTTGAGGCCACTAACAACATAGCCGAGTACGAAGCTTGCATAGCGTGACTTGAAGCAGCCTTAGAAAGAAATGTGACCGAACTAGAAGTGTACGGAGATTCACAACTTATAATCTATCAGTCACTCAAGAAGTGGAAGGTACAAGATCCTGCACTCCAGAAATATAACGACCATCTCCAAGATTTGGTCAAACAGTTCAGAGAGGTCACTTTCTACTATCTTCCTAGAGATAAGAACCGCTTAGAAGATTCGCTAGCCATGCTAGCATCACTTGTGGAGATCCCCGAATGGACTGAGGTTAAGACCTTCAAAGTCAGGAGGCGAGCGACTCCTGCCTACTACTCAATCATAGACCTGCATGACAGTAAAGAGCCGTGTGATGTCATTTCCATGAATGCCTTAGACAATAAACCTTGGTATTATGATGTATGGCGTTTCCTCCTAGACGAAACATTCCCATCAGACGCATCACCTAAAGCAAAGATAGCCCTCAAACGGTTTGTCGTCCAATTCATTATTATAGGTGAACGTCTCTACAAGAAACACCACGAGCAGTGTCTACTCTGTGCCGATGAGCACGAAGCCATAGAAATCATGGACCAAGTCTATCAAGGAGTCTGTGGAACCCACATGAATGGCAATATGCTAGCAAACTTACAACACGCACCACCGTTCGTGTTATACCCCATGACATCCCCTTAGACATTTTCTACATGGGGAATAGACGTCATTGGCAAAGTCTCACCGACAGGTCACAATAGGCACTCATTCGTATTAGTTTCCGTTGACAACTTCACTAAATGGATCGAGGCTCAATCCTACAAAGTCTTGAATGCCAGAAAAGTGGCTGAGTTCATTAAGACCAACATCATATGCCGATATGGGGTACCTCATTAGATGATATTTGACAATGGCACGCACTTTAAGAAAGAATGCGACCAACTACTCACAGAGTACAAAATAGAGAGACATCATTCATCACCGTACCGACCACAGACCAATGGAGCAGTCGAAGCTGCTAACAAGACCATTAAGACCATCATTAGGAAAATGGCTAAGACTGGCAAAGACTGGCCCGACAAGCTACCCTTTGCACTCTGGGGTAACCGTACTTCAATCCGTACCGCTACCGGTAAAACTCCATACGCCCTAGCCTATGGGATGGAAGCAGTATTACCAATCGAATTAGAAGTACCATCACTAAGGGTTCTCCTAGAAAACCAAGTGAATGAAGTCGCATGGTTAGACAGCCGATATGAATAACTAGCCCTGCTAGATGAACGACGACTTCGAGCCGCCGAGCATATCCAAGCGTATCAATGGAGAATGGCCCGAGCATTTAATAAGAATGTCAAGTCCAGAAACATTAAAGAAGGGGACCTTGTCCTACGTGAGCATCGTCCCGGACCGTTCAACCCTATGGGAAAGTGGGGACCAAGATGGATAGGTCCCTACATAGTCAAGAAGGTATTCTCCGGAGGAGCGGTACAACTCGCAGACCTAGATGGAGATCAACTACCGAAGCACGTCAACATGGACAAACTGAAGAAGTACTATTCATGAGTCCGTCCCCTATTTGAAAAAAAAAAGAGGAAAGCTCGCTAGGTTGAAAACCCGCAAGGGCGGCCTAGGCAAAAATTAGAATAGAGAGCAAGAGAAAAGAAGCCCGCTAGATTGAAAACCTGAAAGGGTGGTCTAGGCAAAAATCAGGGTGTGCATTAAAAAAAAAAATAGGGGACAGTCTCGTACGAGACACCTATGTCTCGTGCGAGACATGTCAGTCAGCAGACATATTTTTCTCTTTCTTAAACAAGAACTACGATGACCTGAGCTCCTTATTTAATTGATGTAAAAGGAGAACGTAGGCAGCCTTTTGGTCCGGTCTATTCAATAAATAAAATCAAAATCTTGTCTTCTTATTAATTAAATGCATTTCAAGAAAACAATAAGAAAATTTCTAACATGAATACCAACTTGGAAAAGAAAATAAATAAAATACTAAAAGTCTAAACATTGGTCTATCTATAGCAATCTCTCGATACTCCTAAGGATCTATTTCTTCCTTGACTTAGTAGGGGCTTGACCACGATCCGCCTTGTCATCTCTCTTCCTCTTGAACCAAGGTATCTCAAAACCGGGAGGAACATCAAGTCGACTGAACACCGAGGGGGTCAGTCTTGCAAACACATGAGGCCTATCCAGAGCTTGGACTTTGCCGGGAAGTCCGTTTGCTCTCTTCTCGTAAAAGTCACTATCCAAAAAATCTTGAGTGGCATCTGCGCTGACATTAGAAGGATCCTAATGGTCCCCCAACAGAAAGCGATGGATCTCATCAATACCCTCGACATTGGGACGGAGTTCCGAGAGAAACCAATCCAAGTATTTGTCCGATAAATAGATGCTCCCTCCATCTTGACAAAGATTGGTCCAACGATCCATAGTGGTGCCTTGCCCCCAAGCGCGAGCCAAGCTCGCAGAGAACTCCGAGTCCATGAAAGAAGTGTCCTGCTGTTGACCAAATTGCCGCATTACCCTCCGAGCAAAATAGAAAGAGGAATCCCTCAAACCCGGAAGGACGACCCTGTCGTATCTAAGGGTATTACCTACAAACCTCCTCACCTTCCAAAAGGATGGGCACCAAGAAATATTATTAGTCTCCGCTTTAGCAAAAAGATGAGCCGACTCCTCAATGCTGAGACCCTTCACAAACAGTCTCCGCCTATGGAAAGTATAAGGAGAATACTCGACCAGAGAGTCCAACAATTTGAAATGTTCTCTGAGCCAAATAATCAACAATAGTGGACTTCCCCGAGTCATAGAGCCGGTTTGGTGTAACTCATCAAGACCATGAAGGGTCTCTCCCAAGATGAGAGGGATTATGTTGAAGGCCTGTCCTCTAGCTTGCAGAACGATGTCCACGAGCTCCGTGTCCGCCATGCCACACTTGCTCATGAAAAGCACGCTTCGAAATAAGAACAATGCCAAAAGGCAGCACTGGGAATCCACACCGTGACCATGAGTCACCTGGCCTTTAAATCTCCTAGGCAAAGCGTGGAGATCGACATAGCGATTATGAATGTAACTCTGCGCCTCAGGAAGGCCAATGCTCAATAAGTCCCTAAAGATTCCGCTGATACCTTGTCATAATTAGGAACCGCAATCACCCCGGTCAACGGCATATCCAAGATAGCCGCCATCTCCTCCACGGTAGGGACCATCTCATTAAGTGAAAAGTTGAAGAGATGAGGCGATGGATTCCAGAAGCGTGTAACTCCCTTTAATAGGTCCCATCCCGGCTTTAGATTCTTCAAGGTGAAAAGGATCTTAAAACTGAACATCTCCACAAATCTCTCTTGGCGAAGTTTATTGAATGAACGAAAGAACGTTGCTAAATCACCCTTATAGCGTTCCACTAACTCTAAGTCCAAGCAGAACTCATTAACAATTATTGATGAAGGGACGGACTTACTTAGGGCCATTGGGAGCAAAAGGTTGAGAATTTTTACTCCAAAAGAAAGGTTCCCAGAACTGATTTAAGGCTGCATGGTATTGTAGGACGGACTAGATGTGTTTATATACAAGTTTGGACACCAAATCCTCGAGGAAAAAGGAGAAACAGCCGCAGAGTGAAAGGATGGCTCGTATGAGACATCGATGTCTCGTACGAGGCATCTCCCAAGTCAGAACATTAGAAACTCTGCTTAGATTTCAGGTTGCTTGACAAGTCAAAACATGTCTCAATCACCTCAGAAATCCATCCAAAACAGTTCATTCATCACATATAAATAGCCCAACGCGAATCCATCTCATGAAATTAACCCTTGGTTGACCAACCGGACGTGAGTCAATACATTTACATAGTCAGAAATAAAACTAAAATTAACTAATGTATTGTGTGCTAGAGTTAGGAAATAATTGTTGCATAGGTACAAACCAAAGAAAGGAAAAAATTGTCTTCGCCTAGGCCGAGGCAACAAATACATCATCAACAAAAGGGGAGAAAGGGGGGAATCCTATCTAGGACATGTCGCCACTGCCACACGATCATCCGTCAGTCCGAGGCCTCTTCCCCCAAGAAGCTAGCTCCGCCGTCTGCTGAGCCAACCGTCCGAGCAGCCCCGCTGTCTCTCTCTTCATCCTCTTGGCATAGGCCATGAACTGGGCGAGCCGTCCCGCGACCTCTCTATACTCAGCAATGGGCACCTGTTGAGAAGAAACAAATAAAGATATCAAAATCTTCAGATAAATGATGAACAGAAAGATGAAATGGTAAAATGATGGAAATGACGGAAGAAGGGTCATAAATCATACCATGGTCGCGTCGGCAGGAGGTACGAGTTCCTCAGGCATGTCATACTATGCGGGAAGATCCTCGGTATTCTCTACTCCCTCAGCCACGTTGTAGGTAAAAGAAGCTGGTCCAAGCTGTGGACAAAAAGGGATATGGACCACTCCCTAGGCCTGAGCCTAATCACCCTCAATAATCAATCAGGGCATGAGACGAGCAAGGAAGTCTTGATAATCAGCCTCCAAGGACATATGGTCAAAGGCATCCTGACCAATAATGAGTTCTCCTCTCTCCTCCTCCGCGATAGCATAAGAGTTAAGCATGTGATCCGGCGGGTCCAAAGGGACGATGACATTGAGTCTGCCACCACCCTGCTGGCAAGAAACTCTCTCTCCTAAGTAAAAGCATGCCCCACCAAGGCCAATTATCAGTAGCCTCATACCAGCAAACCCGTAGGCGTGATCAATGCCCAAACCCCGCCAAGGAAAGAAGGCGACAGCGGACTCAGGGACGGCCTCCCACCTGTCAAAATACAGTCTCATGCGCTCCACCGTCATATCATCCCCCTCGGACAGCTCATCATGGGTATCCCTGTTATCCCGGCGCCATCACAGAGTATCTGGGAACATAACAGTATTGTCTCGAAGGTTGAAAGTGAAGAGACCAAACATGGCATATCCCCAAGCCTACAAAATGGGAGAAACATAGAAAAATGTCAAAAATGAATGAGTTACTAAGACAGAAATAAACTGGGCCTGAAACAAAGGAGGAATACAGAAGAAGATGAGTATTGTACCTCCCAGGCATGACTGTAGCCGCCTAAGCCAGCGTTCGTTCGATCACGTGAACTCTAATCCATGGCCACGTAACAGTGGGCTAAGCCAGCAGAACCCCAACTAGCATCAGTAACATGCTGCATATCTCTCAACACACTCAGCAGAGTAAAAAGGGCAGTTTACGCATGATTGGCAAATAGCGTCTCAAAAAAAGCCCACCATAGAAAGCCACGGACAGCTGCAAATGAGAGTACCGGTGAGATGCATCTGACCAGCATTATGGGTGACATAAGTATCCACCCTCTACCTCAAGGCCTTCAAAGGGACACCCTTGCCTAAGGTACGCAGAGAGAATCCCAGAAAATTCATCATATCATCCCTTCTAGGAGTAAAGTCTGCATCCACCTCAAGTGGCTCACCGACGATGGCAAGTCTGGTAATGGCATGAAAGGGGTAGCATCAACCCCTGCCACATACATGGCCCTATCATCCTCAGACAGTGCTCTCCAGTTATGAGGACAGAAAGGAGGGAACTCTGGGACCGCTGGCCTAGGCGGGTTATGATAATCCACCATCTGGCTCCCATACTGCCAGTACACCCTCTCTCCCAAGTACATAGACATGCACTCCACCGAGCTCATCAGTAATCTAGAACAAGTGGGTAGCAGAGTATGCTCTATGCCACCATAAATCGGTCTCCAGGGGAACAATGACTGAGATACAGACTCAGGCCTCAGACCATCCAAATACTGCCGGGCTGAAACCAAGCTGATGGGAGTGGTGCTAGTCTTCACATTCCTGGTCTTGTAGGACCACCTAGCACAGTCGGGATACAGGGGGTGTCCCTCCCGCTCAATCCGGAAATCTCTCATCCCCAGGATACCGAAGGCCCACAGCTACAAACAGAAACAAAGGCAGAAATTAAACACAGTTGAAAGTGCAGAAATAACAGAAATTGGAAAAAGGCCAGAGTAATGAGTATACCTCCCAAGCAAGGGAGAACATGGTAACTTAGCTCTGAGTCAAACAAAGGCAGAGCCGTAAAGTCAGTCGGGGTCATAGTCACTTCCCCCATCGGCAAGTGGAAAGTGTGGGTGGTATCCCACCATCTCTCCCTCAAAGCCTGAATCACATCAGGATCATTCTTCAGCGAGGGTAAACTGGTAATGAAAGGGCCGAAAAATGTAGCAGCCACCCGAGTCTGTACATTCTCTGGCAGTTTCCTCCATACAGAAACGGGTGCTTGAGCCCTACTACGGATTTCGGTCAAATGGTTCCACCTCTGAAAGGAAACAAGAGACAAAGAAAAATTCGTCAGCATAACGGCTAGAAAATGGCCAAACCCAAAGAAATTCAACATGGAAAAGGCATGGTGTGCAAACAAGTGTGTGAACATACAAATGGGTGTCCAAACATCCTCTTCACAAAAAATTAATAATGACAACAACATGCAAGCATGATCAGAAGGGTTACTGCAGCAGTATCACGGACAAAATGATACGACCCTAGAATGCAAAAATCATCAAAGAAGACGAAGAATCCTTACCAATCCCTCATAAACAAAGTGGTAGATATAAGTATGAGACTCATAAGTCAGTTGCCTTGAGAAAATAGCCTCGACCCCAACCTCGGCTTCTTCACCCATGGGCATCTCAAAAGGGGGAGTTTGATGAGAACTCGACATGATCCCTTGCTAGATTGGTTTTGAATGAACAAAGGAAACGTTTTGGGATGATTTCCTCGCAAAAATTTGACTCAGAATGCAGAGAGTTCGGGGGAATTTTGAACTCAGTCCGAACAGAATGGACAGTTTCTGCACTTATGCTGAACTAATGCGCAAGGCGCGCACCTCTCGCTACCCTTATAAGACGCGGGCGAGTCCCACATCAATTTCCAGACACGGGTGCATCCCGTGTCCAGTCAAGCCCAGGTGCAAGTTCCCATGCAGGTATAAATACATCACATCAATATGCATTCAACTCCCATCCGAGTTTTCAGCTCCGCCTTGGGGTGTTTCAAGTACAAAAATTCCGCAACGGACATCGTTAAATCCGACGGTTACAAAAGTCAAGGTCAATCTCAACATTTTCCTCGCTAAAGGGAAATAATTCTTTCGGTCCGCAGTCAACTGTGCCCGCACCCCACAAAAGTCAACAGCAACTCCAAGCAGCATACAGCTTCAAAAGAGCAATTTTGTCCGTGGTGAACCAACGGAATCACCACCTCTTTATCATCAAAGTCTATCCAACAAATCCACATTCATTTCAATTCCCCTATACGGACTCTAAACCAGCAGACGTATTCTCGAATCTCGCTAGCCCCTATACGAACTCTAAATCAGCAGACGTATTCTCGAATCTCGCTAGTCCCCTATACGGACTCTAAATCAGCAGACTGATTCTCGAATCTCGCTATTCCCTTATACGAACTCTAAATCAGCAGACTGATTCTCGAATCTCGCTAGTCCCCTATACAGACTCTAAACCAGCAGACGGATTCTCGGATCTCGCTAGTCCCCTATACGGACTCTAAACCAGCTGTAGATACCCAGGGGAGCCACATCCTTAGGCTAGAGCGCGTGAGCTATCCTAGGATGTCTAACTTGTTTTAGATTGTTTAGAGTCGCCACCTATGTTTTGAGGAACATAAGAAAAACCTATTGATAATAGCATAAGTTTGATTATGAAAACAGAGATTCTTTGTTTTGAGGTTCGGGGGTTAGATTACGAGATGGGAAGTACCGAAACACCCATCTCGCCCAACTAAAGTTGGTCTTGCTTGATCAAAATCTACATGAATGATAAACGTTCTTCTTATTCTTCTTTAAATCATAAAAAGGGGTTTAAAATGGAGTTTGGAATGTAGGAGATAACTCCTTAACCAACCTCAATGAGATGAGGTGATCATTAGAGTCATGTCCCAAAATGATTTGGGTGATTGCACTTTGATAAAACAAAAAGAAAGAGAAAAGAGATGAAGTCGAGAAGAGGAAGGAAATGGTTTTTACCTAGTCTTCGAGAGACTTCAAACACTTCTTGATGAATGCCTTTAGAAATGCCTTGAAGGTAAGAAATTTGGCTTCTTTGTTGAAAGTGTAAGATTTTAGATTAAAGATCAAAGGTCCTCAAAAATGGAGGTAAAGGGGGGTTTTTATAGGTGAAAGAGAGATGTTTTTGGTGCCAAAACTCAGTCACCAAGAAATCCTTCCCGGGCAAAATCCTATAAATTGAGCAAGGGAGAGAATCCTGGCCAGAAATCTGTAACTGACGCCCAGAGGCGCGCGCTTCCTTCTTTGGGGGTGGGAGGCGCGTGCGTCTGGCTCCTTCTGTCAGAGGCGCGCGACTTAGAGAAGGCAATTTTGACAGAATGGACTAGAAAGTCAGCCCTGTTATTCAGTTTAGTCCCTGGACTTAACGAAGTCAGTCAGGAACTTAACGGAAGTGACAGAAACTAACGAGAAACACTTAAAGTGGGGAGAAACACAAGATCAAATGTGCAATCGGGGTGAGCGGTCCAAGGCGGGGTGTCTACAGAGCCCCTCGGCGACGTGGATTGCAAAGCAAAACGTGTCGACGAAAGTTAAAAACACATCACCAAGAAAAAAGCAAAGACTCGATGAAAGCAGGAATTTGAAATTGCGAGAGAGAGTGGTGAGCTCCCTGTGTGAGCGGCTTTTGTTGATAGAGGGGGTGGCATGATCCGTTAGGTGAACCTGCCAGCTGAATATCTTGAATGAGGCCGTTAGTGAACCTTTTGAACGAGGCCGTTGGTGAACCTTTGGAGAATCCGTTAGTGACCCTTTGAAGAGGCCGTTAGTGAACCTTTGAGGAGGCCGTTAGTGAACCTTTGAGGACGAATCCGTTAGTGAAATTCGTTGATGAGGCCGTTGGTGAACCTTTAGAGAGGTCGTTAGTGAACCTTTGGAGAGGCCGTTAGTGAACCTCTGGAGAGGCCGTTAGTGAACCTTTGAAGACGAATCCGTTAGTGAACCTTTGAGGAGGCCGTTAGTAAACCTTTGAGGACGAATCCGTTAGTGAAATTCATTGATGAGGTATTGCTTTGAAGTCTCGTGCCACTTGGAGTCACACTTGACTTTCTTTTGAATTGTGGGGTGCGGGTGCAGTTGACCGCGACCAGAAAAATGTTCCTGCTGGGGATGAAATGTTGAGATTGACTCTTGAGGGGGGGTATGTCACCCGTGACAGGACTTAGGGAGTTCGGAATTCGGAGAAGGACAGCCTACTTTTGAGTGGGAGTTTATATCCTACTTTCAATCTTTGACATGCCTTAAGGGCGGACCAGAAGAAGGTGTGCCCAACTGGGTGTCCGAGGACAGGGGCCGTGTCTTGATTTAGGCTGGAGATCTCTGACGAGGCCTTTTCTGAAGTGATCCAGACTTGGGAGGCGCGCGCTTTCCTCTGTAGGCTTGGGACGCGCGCACATTTCAGACTGCTGGGGGGTGGCGCGTGCGTCTGGGAGGCGGAATTCCGGGCTTAACATTTGCTGGCCAAAAGAACCCCCAACAGCTATAATATCATCTTCTGTTCGACCACTTGATTCTTACAGCTCCTTTCTACCATTTTTGAACATCATATTATTGCTTAACTTTGCTTGAGATCAACATTTTCCATGGCTTCCAATTCTTTTGCCCTTGATGCCAAGGTTGTTAGTGAGTATGAAAAGGACTTGGGCACTTTTGTGTATTCTTTCAAGACCCATCCCAAGAAGGCCTTCATTAAAGACTTCGGGTTCCGAAATCTTTTCACTTTGCGGACGTTGAAGCCGGATTGGGATTTGTTGAGAGCTGCCGCGTGTTGGTGTTAGTGCCCTAGGCACGTTTGTTGAACGTTGTAAGTTATCATGATAATAAAGAGATAATAGGATTATTATTATGGCTCATGTTTGCTTATAATAATCTCCGTCCCTAGAGCTTCTTAAGCACTAGTATAAAGGCTAAATGATCATGGGATGATCATGTTAGATTTATGGGTACTTGTTTGGAACAAGGTACTGGACATGACCCGCGGTATGAGATTTATGTCATGGTCGATGTCATACATAAATCTCATATTAGTTATGTCATTTGAATCCTTAGACATGTAGTTATTATAGTCTTCCACTTGATGAACATTATGTTTGACATATTCAAACGCTGCCTTAACACGGTAGTTATAAAGGGTATGATTGGCATGATTGGATTTACGTAGGGAAGAATAGTAAGCCAAATGGATTTGTCCCTCTTCGGAGAGATGTTAAGCTTGGGCCCCTCGAAGGAATGATGTTGGTGAAATGTTTGGCCAAACTCAAATGGATTGATTGGATCAATGTCATTTGGATTATTAACATATTCGGGATCGAGAAAAGTATTGAACAATACAAGTTGACTTGTTGACCATGACTTGTGTTCAATGACATCGTGGACAAAGGGATTATGACATGTTCTAAAAGGAATGCGAACTTGTATCTAGTTACACTATTTGGGTAGGTATGACGGTTTGCTAGAACCTAATCATATCTTATGGGTTCATGTTTGGGCTCATTGCCAACTTAGTGTAATCCTAGAGGGTCACACACAAATAGAACGAATCGTAAAAGACTAAATGGGAATTATGGAAAAATATCAGTCTTTGGCTCTGGCACGGTCGTGCGCCTTAAAATGGCACGGTCGTGCCATAAATCTAAACCACGGCAAACCTGCCGACATGATTGGCACGACCGTGCCAAATTACCAAGCACGACCGTGCCGAAAATGGGCGGCTGGGGAATTCGCGCGGACTAGATGGCACGACCGTGCCAGATTGTAGGGCACGACCGTGCCAGTCAAGTCGGCCAGAATTCCTTGTTGCCTAATTTGATGATGGGATTTAGGTTTCCTAAGTCCTTAAGGGTTAAGGATTAGGACCTATTTAAGGATCCTTTCAGCAGTCATTAAGAAGATGATTATGTGTGTCTCCATAAGGTTTTGAGTGGTTATTTTCTTGTTCTAAGATCCAAAAGGTGAAGAACAAGAATATTCTTAATTCCATATAGTTCTTACAATTGTGAAAGCGTGTTTCATAATTTGGTCTAGCAACCAAGATCAAGTGTTCTTGATATTCGTTCGTGGTGTGGATACCGCTAGAGGGTGAAACTTATCATCTTCATAAGTTCGTGATTCTTGCTTTGTTCGTGATCAAGATTTCAAGCCTCCATCGAATTCAAGGTTGCAAAATCAAAGGCATCAAGGGTTAGTATTCTAGTATTCATTATGTTGTATTTGACTTAATCATATGAATGGATCTATGGGCTTTGGGTTTCATAAATTTTAAATGCTTAATTCCGCTGCGCATGTTACTACGAAACCCAACAGTGGTATCAGAGCCCCGTTCATGTTGATTATTTCAATACTAAGATCATGTTGTGTGTATATAAATTGTCTATGTGCCTAGCATGATTTGAATATTGGGATTATGATGTTTATGTGGTCTATGCGTTTTATGTGGTTTATTGTTTTATAAACTTTAATCGCACTGTTCAATCGCAATTAAAATTATGGAGGATTTAAAATTGTTTGGATTATCAATTTTTGATTGGATCAAAGTTTTGATATTCTAGGGATTCAAGAATAAATCGTTTATTCAAGGTTTTGATGATCATGATGATTGGATCACCAAGAACACCAAATCCTAATTGAATCGGAAAAAAACAATTTTGAGATAAATTTTGGAACTTTAAAAATTTGGATTTTTCGCAAGGGGTCCGACCGGACCCAAGCCTTGACCGGGCCGGACCTAGGGTTTGGCGCGGGGTAGGGTTTGGGTTTTGGGTGTGGATCTTGGGTTTAAATCTCCTATTTGTTTTAGTCTTGTGATTCTAAGATTAGTTCAAGGTTTGGATGGCTAATCTACGTTCATCGAGATTGTGTTTCCCAAACTTGATCGCAATCAAGGTTTCAAAGATAAAACGAAATTAGAAATATGAAGAGTTCATAATTGCTAAAATTGAGAAACAAAGTTCTTGATTCAATGATTGGAGATCCATGTGGAATTGTGAATGCAATTGGCCTACGTTCATCGAGACCATCTATTGCTTAGTTTCGGCCACATGGACTACTTTCTTAGTTTCTTGAAACAGTGCGGAATTGTGGTTGCCAATGGCTTAGTTCGGCCGCACTTCTTGTTGTCTTGATTTGGAGATGATAACCAAAGTTCAAAGAGTCTCATCCTCATAATTATAGAGAAACTAATGACACATAAATATTATGCTTAAATTAATGGAGATTAATTTAGTGGCTAAACTTGATGCGTAACATGTTTATCTTGTGTGCTCATAAATATGTTGTATGCTATATGTGATGAACCTTCAAAGAAAGTTTTAAGTCCTCTTGCCATGCCATGATTAAAACACTTGTTAGTGCATGGGTGATTTTAATGTGGGTTCGCCCTAACGAGGTGCATTAACTTTATCTATGTAAGAGCAAGATGGATGATGTGGGCACGCCCTAGCGAGGCACATCAACCATGCGTTTAAAATGGTTGGACTTAATAAGGCGTCAAAACAGTTTTGGGCCTAGGCAAAAGATGAGATTAAACATGCTTTTGAAATTGGATCACTAAGAATCATATTGGATATGATTGACAAGAAATTGTTTACCTAATTAATTTGATTTTGAGCGGTCCGCCTCCGTGGACTCAAGATTAAATTAAAGTTGGATTTTAGCCCAATTTAAAAGAGTCTCATGAAAGGATCTAAGAGTCATATGGGATATGATTGACAGGGTTGTCAACCTAATTAATTTGATTTTGTGTAATCCGCCATAGAGGACTTAGAATTAAATTAAAGTTGGATCTTAGCCCATTTAAATTATATTATACATTGGATGTATATGAAGGTTATATAATTTAGTGGGAGTATTTTTGGAAAATACATTATTTATCTCTTGAATGAGATTTGTACTTGTAAAATTTTGGAAATTCTGTATAAATTGTAGATGACAACTAAAATCGTTGCTATTAATCCTTGTTAAGGATAAAGCTTCAAAAGAATGGTACAAACTTCATGGATTGGATCCTGAGCCTAAGAATGGTTCTAAGGCAAGAAGATGGGTTGTACATTCTTGATGGGCCTATTCGTAAAGAACCCAAAGCCGGAATAGACAATCACAAGAATCATAAGTATGATTCTAGGAATGTGAGTTGTCTCAAGCTCATGATTATGTTCTTAAAACTTCAACAAAGTTTGAAACTTTGGTAGCCTATTAGATAGGCGTGGAGTTGAGTTACATGTTTCAAAGAGCAATCTAGGCAAGAAAGGTATAAAACCATTATTGCATTCACTTCATGCAAAAGGAGTAAAGGGCAATAAGTAGAACCTCACATGCTTAAGATAAAGGCTACATAGAGCATCTTGAGAAACTTGGTTGTCCAATTGGATTGGAGCAAGCCATGGATCTCATTCTTGATTCATTGTTTAAATGTTATGATCACTTAGTGATGGAATATAACATGCTTAAAATGAATAAGAATTTCTTCGAATTGCATTAACATGCTGAAAAACTGCGAAGATGAAGATATTGGAGAATGGTTCTCTAATGCTCATAGTTCATGATGGAAAGAGGCCAAATGCCAAAAGAAAAGTAAGACAAGAGTTGTCAATCCTAAAGGAAATAATTTTGGTTATAATAATAACTCTAATAGATGCAATTTGGTAAAATGGCAATTGGATTGACCATTTAGAATTGTAGTCAAAATTCTGGGTGATCAATAAAAGGAATGGTAGTGGGACTACCACTCGGAATATTTATGTTATAAATTATTCTTTCTAAATTTAATTATTGGGTATTGGATACCAGAATAATTAGTAAGATGAAAGACTACTTATAGTAAAGTTTTATCTACAAACAGTAATGATGCAATGGTTGCAACATTGTTCGTAGAACACTTGTAAAGTGACTTTACTGATGAAGTAGAAAATATTATTTTGTTATAAGATAATGAACGATATTAATTTCTTATTTGGAATAAGAAAAGTGCTTTATTTATTATGATTTACTTCATTGTGTTATCATATAAATAAATCTTATATCCTAAATCTTGAAGAACAAAGTAATAAAGACTATAACATAAATAATTAAAATTCTTTATGCATTATTGTTTTGATCAAATAAATGAGAAATGCATATCTAAAATTCTATTGGACGGAGTTTTAAGTCATATGATTTGGAATCACATGATTTATGTAAATCTTATTTACTTGGATCAAGACATCTTTTACTATGATTGGTAAAAAGGATAATGTCTTAATTGACCTAATACATTTTGATGTGTATGGTGCATTAAGAAGAAATGCTAAAAGAGAATTTTGGTTATACTTGGTAAAACTATTCAAAAATTATGATTGGATCATGATGATGGATAATTAAACCGAAAATTTGACAGTTATCATTAAAGTTGTGAAATGGTTTCACAAATTAACTTCACTAAGAATATCATTCTAAATGATATGTCTGCGTGAAAGTATAAGAACCTTATTGGATATGGTTCATTAGATGATAAAGTCAAATTGATCTTCCATTATTAATTTTGGGGTTATGTACTTGAAACCGCTATGATTATACTAATCTGAATTCCAGCTTGAGAGGTTAAAAGATGAAAGAAAACTCGGTTTGCCTTTCGCAAATATTTAAGATGGTGAGACCTTTTGGAAAGGAGTTGTCTGGGACACACTCACATTTAAATCTAATAAATATATTTTCATGGGATATCCTAAGGAAACTTGAGGATATAATTTTACTCATAAGAAACAAATGGTTTGTTGATTATGATGATACTTTTCTAGATAAATGGTTTTCTCTAAAAGAATCAATGGGAGTAAAATGTATCTCGAATGGTTCGAGACCTAGAAAATATATATTTTAACCTAAGATGGAAGTTGAATAAGTTTTCACAAGGAGTCGTGAAAAGTCCGTTCAAAAGATATACATGAACTTGCGTATGTGATAGGACACAATCTATTGCAAGAAATATTGGATATTTCGAAATAGAAAGTGTTGAGTTAAAGTTCATTTGGAATGAAGTATTTACCATCTATCAAAGATGCAATGTCAACTCCACATATTTAGATTAATGACTTGGAGTCATGAAATCTAAAAGGCAACCCATGTGTAATAATCAAGTTTGGAACTTGATCATTCTAACCTAAGGTGTAAAAACCAAAGGAGAGGAATGAGTTTTCTTGGAGAAAATTTTACATGGATAGCAAAGAAATTTACTAGAATTCTCGTAGTCACATGTTCATATTTGGAATATGAAAATTGACAAAATGATGTCAAAACAAGTGTTCCTCAACGGGAACTCACTTAAGGATGTATTGGATACAACCTAAAGGTTTTGACAGTCAAAGAAAATTCTGATAAATTATGAAAGTTGCAGAAATCCATTGGATGGATTAAAGCAAACTTGTGGGAGTTGGAATCTCCGTTTTGATAAATCAAAAGAGTTTGACTTGATGAACCTTGTATATACAAGAAGATTAGTGGGAGCATAGTGATATTCCTTAAATTAAATATGTGGATGACATATTGCTCATTGGAAACGAAATTCCTATACGTTAGTCTGAAAAGACTTTGTTAAGAAAGTGTTTCGCAATGAACAATATGGATGAAGCTACATATGTTCTTGGCATTAAGATCTATAGAGATAGATCAAGGAGGCTAATTGGTTTAAGCCAAAGTACATACATTGACAAAGTCATTAGAAGATTCCGCAAAGAAAATTTTAAGAGAGGACGGTTGTTAATGTTACATGGAAGTTTTCTATGCAAAGACTCAAATGTCCTGAGACAAATGATGAGCATGAGAAGAATGAATGGGATGCCATTTGCTTCGGCAATTGGAACCATCATACCATGATAAGTACTAAGCCGGATATATATAAATGCTTGGAGCATGACGAGTAGATATTAATCCGACAACCGGTGAGAATCACTGGATGGCTGTGAAACAATTCTTAAATGTACTTTAGAAGGACTAAAGAATTGTTATGATCTATGGAGGGATAAAAGATGATCTCGATGTATATGGGTACACAGATGCATACTTCCAAACTGACAAAGATGATAAAAATCGCAATTGAGTTTTATTAACAATAGTGAAGCTGTAAGTTGGAATGGTTCCAAGCAGAGTACAGTCACTAATTCTACATACTAAAATCTAAGTATATTGCTGCATTGGATGCCGCAAAGGAAATTGTTTGGATTAAGAAGTTCATGGGTGAACTTAAGATGGTTCCTAGCATTGCTAATCAAATAGACTTTATTATCAATAATAGTCGTGCTATTGATCAAGCAAAAGGAACCAAGGGCACATCCTAAATCCAAACACATACTTAGGCATTTTCTTATCGTTCGAGAAATCGTTGATAAGAGAGACATACATATATGCAAAGTACCTACTAATGATAACGTTACAGACACGCTAAACAATGTGACTTCCATAAATCTAAACATGATGGTCATGTTAGGTCCATGGGTATTGGATACCTAGGGAATTAGGCCTAGGGCAAGTGGGAGATTGTTGGTGTTGGTGCCCTAGGCACGTTTGTTGAACGTTGTAAGTTATCATGATAATAAAGAGATAATAGGATTATTATTATGGCTCATGTTTGCTTATAATAATCTCCGTCCCTAGAACTTCTTAAGCACTAGTATAAAGGCTAAATGATCATGGGATGATCATGTTAGATTTATGGGTACTTGTTTGGAACAAGGTACTGGACATGACCCGCGGTATGAGATTTATGTCATGGTCGATGTCATATATAAATCTCATATTAGTTATGTCATTTGAATCCTTAGACATGAAGTTATTATAGTCTTCCACTTGATGAACATTATGTTTGACATATTCAAACGATGCCTTAACACGGTAGTTATAAAGGGTATGATTGGCATGATTGGATTCACGTAGGGAAGAATAATAAGCCAAATGGATTTGCCCCTCTTCGGAGAGATGTTAAGCTTGGGCCCCTCGAAGGAATGATGTTGGTGAAATGTTTGGCCAAACTCAAATGGATTGATTGGATCAATGTCATTTGGATTATCAACATATTCGGGATCGAGAAAAGTATTGAACAATACAAGTTGACTTGTTGACCATGACTTGTGTTCAATGACATCGTGGACAAAGGGATTATGACATGTTCTAAAAGGAATGCGAACTTGTATCTAGTTACACTATTTGGGTAGGTATGACGGTTTGCTAGAACCTAATCATATCTTATGGGTTCATGTTTGGGCTCATTGCCAACTTAGTGTAATCCTAGAGGGTCACACACAAATAGAACGAATCGTAAAGGACTAAATGGGAATTATGGAAAAATATCAGTCTTTGGCTCTGGCACGGTCGTGCGCCTTAAAATGGCACGGTCGTGCCATAAATCCAAACCAAGGTAAACCTGTCGACATGATTGGCACCACCGTGCCAAATTACCAAGCACGACCGTGCCGAAAATGGGCGGCTGGGGAATTCGCGCGGACTAGATGGCACGACCGTGCCAGATTGTAGGGCACGACCGTGCCAGTCAAGTCGGCCAGAATTCCTTGTTGCCTAATTTGATGACGGGATTTAGGTTTCCTAAGTCCTTAAGGGTTAAGGATTAGGACCTATTTAAGGATCCTTTCAGCAGTCATTAAGCAGATGATTATGTGTGCCTCCATAAGGTTTTGAGAGGTTATTTTCTTGTTCTAAGATCCAAAAGGTGAAGAACAAGAATATTCATAATTCCATATAGTTCTTACAATTGTGAAAGCGTGTTTCATAATTTGGTCTAGCAACCAAGATCAAGTGTTCTTGATATTCGTTCGTGGTGTGGATACCACTAGAGGGTGAAACTTATCATCTTCATAAGTTCGTGATTCTTGCTTTGTTTGTGATCAAGATTTCAAGCCTCCATCGAATTCAAGGTTGCAAAATCAAAGGCATCAGGGTTAGTATTCTAGTATTCATTATGTTGTATTTGACTTAATCATATGAATGGATCTATGGGCTTTGGGTTTCATAAATTTTAAATGCTTAATTCCGCTGCGCATGTTACTACGAAACCCAACACCGCGGCTTTCTGGGATTGCGATAGCCATACCTTCAACTTTTCAGCTAATGAAATGGTGCCGACTGTTTATGATTTCGGGGCCATCCTTGGCATGCCTTTGGCCGGTCGGATTGCCATCCCTAAATATCACCGTGGTGCCATTGACTCTTGGGTTGAGTTACTGAATCTCCCTGTTGAGGACGTGAGGAAGATGTTGCACGGTATTGTGATTGACATAACTGAGTTGCCGATGTTCTTCAGTTTACACTCGTAGGATCCGGTGGTTCAATCTTTCAAAAGGAATTCCATGGCCGCTTGTCTCTTTAGTGAAGTACTGTTTGTTACACCTTTCGGGACTGCGGCTGTGCAGTTGGCTGAGATTATTTTGCAAGCCAAGGAGCAACAATTTAGTATAATCCCTCTTATTGTAGGGGAGACGTTGCACGGCCTTGATGAGTTACATAGGACGGACAAGATGTGTCGGGGAAGCCCTTTGGTCTTGACCATATGGCTCCGAGAACACTTCAGGATTTATTCCCCAGATGGTGATTTGTCTCCTTTTTCTGTTCATAGGAGGAAGTTATTGATCCGGGATTTATCTGAAGATGGTTGGAAGAAGTTCTTTGCCTCTCGGGTAACCGTCGATATTGAGTGGTGCCCTCCTTCTTGGGGTCTTCATCCTTTTGTGGAATGGACTCTTGGTTTTCAGCACGTGGTTGTACCCGGCTTGAGAGATTCGTCATTTTACCAGCCAGAGCGGGTTCTGCGGCAGTTTGGTCGTCAACAGATGATTCCTTTTCCGAGGGACGGAATGTTTCGTCCAGTTGCTTACATGGGTCCGGACTTCTCGAGTGAGCTTCAGTCGGCTTGGGGAGATGATCGCAACCGTTGGGCTTTTGCTCCTTTGCATCGGGGGAGTGTCTTCCTTCCTAAGAGCTACTTGGATTATTTGTTTGGTACCCTTTACCGTGGCATCACTTGGGTTGATGTGCTTCGTGCCGAGTTGTTGGGAAAGGGTTTTGAGCCTAGCGGCGCTTTGAAATATAGGGAGGCTGCTGCTGATTCGAGTAACATTCTTGCTGACCCTTTCGGTACTCCTTTGGATGACATTTTTGATAGGAGACGTGCCGCAACACAGAAGGTTTCGGTGCGTATCAGTGCTCCTCCTCTATCCAAGAAGAATAGGATTGAGAGACGATCGGGTGGTCCTTTGAAGGCTAAGAGAAAATTGGATTTTTCTTAATACCTTAAGAGATTGCAATTAGACCACTTTGTTTTAGGATTTAATATTTTGATGTCTTTTGTTGCTCAATAAATCCGTTGTAATGGCTTGAATAATTCATTGGATGAATAAAAATTGCATCTTGTTATTTGAAGTGAATTGGGTATTTTGATATGTTTTAGACCGCACCCGAAGGTTGCCTACGTTCCTCCAGTTGGGAGGCTCAGGTCTCCGTAGTTCAAACAAACAAAGACCATTTTTTTTTTTTTTTTTGTGTGCACCCTGTTTTTTGCCTAGACCGCCCTTTCGGGTTTTCAATCTAGCGGGCTTCTTTTTTTTTACACGTGCTCTAATTTTTGCCTAGACCGCCCTTGCGGGTTTTCAACCTAGCGAGCGATTTTTTTTTTATTTTTTTTTTATTAAGCATAGAACCTCTTGAGCTTGTCGAGGTTGACCTCCTTTGGCAGCTGGTCACCATCTAAATCCACAAGCCGGACTGCACCGCCGCTTAGTATCTTCTTGAGCACGTGCGGACCGATCCATCGGGGTCCCCATTTCCCCAGGGGATTCATGGCATTAGGAGGATGTTGTCTTAAGACCAAATCTCCCACATTGATGTTTCGAGGCTTCACCTTTTTGTTGAAAGCTCTTGCCATCCTTTGCTGATACGCCCTTGTGCGTTCAAGTGCTCTTAGCCTTTTCTCGTCGAGTAAGGCTAGCTGTTCATATCGACTTTGCATCCAGTCGACCTCGTTGACTTGATTCTCGAGGAGGACCCGTAGAGATGGGACTTCAAGTTCGATTGGGAGTACGGCTTCAGAACCATAGACTAACGCATAAGGAGTTTCTCCCGTTGCTGACCCTATTGATGTACGGTAGCCCCACAATGCCAATGGTAGCTTCTCAGGCCAATCCCTTCCTGTTGAGGCCATTTTCTTGACGATGGTCTCGATGGTCTTATTTGCTGCTTCAACCGCGCCGTTTGCTTGGGGACGGTAAGGAGATGACTTGTGTTTGGTGATCTTGTATTCTACCAAAAGTGCATCCATTTCCTTCTCAAAGTGAGAGCCGTTGTCGGAAATGATTTCATGAGGCACGCCGTATCTGCACATGATATTAATATTTACAAATTCGGCCACTTTCTTGGCGTTGAGGGTCCGATAGGCTTGTGCTTCGACCCACTTTGTGAAGTAATCGACGGCCACTAGGACGAATGACTGCCCATTGCTCCCGGCAGGATGGACTTTACCGATGATGTCTATCCCCCAACAAGAGAAAGGCCAAGGTGTGACCATGTTGTAAAGTTGCGAGGGTGGAGCGTGTTGCAGATTAGCATGGAATTGGCACTTGGCACACCTTTTGACTTTCTCGATACAGTCTCGTTCCATAGTGCTCCAATAGTAACCAATGCGGAGTATCTTCTTGACTAGCATAAACCCATTCATGTGGGGTCCACACTCTCCTTCGTGCACTTCACACATTATCTCTTGAGCTTCGGCCTCATTGGCGCATAAGAGATTGATCCCGTCGTGGTGTCTTTTGTAGACTCGGTCTCCAATCAGTACGTACAGAGAGGCTAGCCTTTGCAGAGCCGCTTGAGACTTCTTATTGCTATTCTCGGGATAAATGCCATCTTTGAGGAAATTCATGATATCCGAATACTACGGGGAGTTTGTTTGAACCTCGTCGATCTTGATACTCATGCAGTACGCCGGACTGTTCTTTCGGGCAATTTTGAAAGGCTTCACCATTTTCCCTTTGGGCATTTCGACTAATGAAGCTATAGTGGCCAGTGCATCGGCGAAGCGATTCTTATCCCTTGGCAGGTAGTTGAAAGTGATCTCTTGTAATTGTTCAACCAATTCGTCAAGGTGCTGACCATACTGTTGGAGGGTCGGATCTTAGATTCGCCATTTACCCGATTACTGATTGATAAGGAGCATAGAGTCGCCGAATACTTCTAGTTCCGTGACGTTTCTTTCGAGAGCTGCTTCGAGCCCTGCTATGCATGCTTCGTACTCAGCAATGTTTTTGCTAGCTTCGAATTCCAGACGGACGGCAATGGGAGTGTAGATGTCTTTTGGATCGACAAGCAATACTCCTATACCAAAACCGTGCTTATTGGCGGCGCCATCGAAAAAAAGTTGCCACTTATTTTCCTCGGTTGCAGTATAAATTAAATGCTCGTCGGGGAACTTTACGTCTTCCCCCTTCACTTCGTCACACGGGAATTCGGCAAGCTGGTCACTGAACACTTTCCCCCTAACGGATTTTAGTGTGACGTAAGTGATATCATAGCCGGCGAGCATGAAGTACCATTTGGCTATCCTTGTTGACATGAAAGGCTTCTCGAAGATGTAGCGGAGCGGGTCCACCTTTGCTACTAGTTTGATCGGAAAAGCTTCCATATAGTGTTTGAGATTTTGAGTGACCTAAACCAACGCTGCATATGACTTCTCTAAGACAGAGTAGTTCTTTTCGCCTCCTTGGAATCGGCGACTGACAAAATAAATGGCATTCTCCTTTGTGGACCCTCGTTGCTCTTGTGCTAACATAGCCCCTAGGGCTTCATCATTGACAGTGGGATAGAGCAAAAGAGGCTTCTCCTTGTGCGGCGGAACTAGAACAGGAGGGCACGTCAGGTAATGCTTCACTTGGTCGAAGGCTTCTTGGCACACGTCGGTCCATTCTAGAGCCACATTCTTCTTGAGTAGCTTGAAGATTGGCTCGCACATGGAAGTGAGTTGGTGCACAAACCGACTGATGTATTGCAGTCTGCCCATGAAACCTTTGATCTCTTTCTGCATCTTTGGAGGAGGCATGTCAATGATTTTCTTGATTTTGGAAGGATCTACTTCAATTCCCCTTTCAGTGACCATATAACCCAGGACTTTGCCTCGGATAACCCCGAACGTGCACTTTGCAGGGTTGAGCCTCATCTTGTGTTGACGAAGCCTTTCAAAGAACTTGCGGAGATCGATTAAATGTTGACCATCGGTCCCTTTGGAGTGAATGATCATGTCGTCCACATAGACCTCGATTTCTTTGTGAATCGTATCGTGGAACAAGTCTGTCACGGCTCTTTGGTAGGAAGCCCCAGCGTTTCTTAACCCAAATGGCATGACTGTGTAGCAAAAGGTACCCCACGGTATTGTGAAGGCTGTCTTATGTTGATCTTCCTCGGCCATGAGAATCTGATTGTACCCAGCGAACCCATCCACGAATGAGCGAACCCCATAGGCAGTAGTGGAGTCGACCAGCATGTCGATGTTAGGTAGTGGAAAATCATCCTTTGGGGAAGCTTTGTTCAAATCCCGGAAGTCCACACAAACTCAAACCTTGCCGTTTTCCTTTCTGACTGTCACGATGTTGGCTAACCATGTCGGATACTCGATAACCTTGATGAAACCCACACTGAGGAGCTTCTCGATCTCTTCTTTGACTTGCAGAGACCATTCTGTCTTGATCTTTCTGAGCTTCTGTTTTACCGGCTTGGCATCTTCTCTGATCGGAATTCTGTGCTCCGCTACCTTTCTGTCCAAACCCGGCATGTCTTTGTATGACCATGCGAACACATCCACGAACTCCCATAGTAGTGCAGTCAATCTGTCTCTGTCGTCCCCCTTGAAGAAGCTTCCGATCTTAGTCTCTCTTGGTTCTTCTTCGGTACCCAGATTAACAACATGCAATTCTTCGTCAGCCTTTGGACCATTTTCACCATGACTACGGACTTGTTGAGCAAGTTCATTTAAGTATGTTGTGTTTTCGTGGTCTATTTCATCATAATTTGAATCGTTATTAACTTGTTCGTTAAGTTCATTATTAGTTAATTCATCATTTATGATGTTTGCAATCTCAGGGTACTCAGAAATATCAAATTTTTCATTAGCAAAGAAAGGAAACACACGCTCGGCTATGGCTTCCAAATCCTCTTGGGTAAAGGTATTAGAGACACTCTCGGACTCGAAAGTAAGTGTGAGCCGCTCTTCCTTTGTTGCTGTGCGGGGTATGCAACCCATTTCTTGGACTAAGAATTCTTCGGATACAACGGGTCCTTTCATTGAATACCAATTGTTGATCGGCTCGGAGCTTGGCGGGATCTCATTGATAGTCTCGTTTATGGTGACGGTGCCATGGATGGCGTTGACTTGGCATTCATTCATTATGGCAAGCTCTTCGAACATGAAGGCTAAATCTGTCAGTTCTTCCCCCACGGTGATTTCTGTCTCGGACTCTATAGTCACCTTCTTTCCCCACCATTCACGGGGCGACATGAGAGTTGGTTCCCTTTCGGATTTCTGGATCTCACAATCGGAGAAGATTTTGAGACCGGGATTTTTGAAACCCTTATTGTTAATCCATGGCTCGGGAAAGATCATGTATGGAACGTCTTCCCCTTGGTGGACAAAATAGCCATTCAACGTCTTGCGGTAAGGCCTTAGATTAGGAACTTCATAACGACGGCCTTCTTTACGAGCTCGGGCCTTTTCGTTCTTGAATGCTTGCTCTTGTTTCAAGTCTTCTTTGGAAGGCTCGTATCCCAAACCGAATGTGTTCTTGACAAATGGGACTTGCACAGGATGTAGGATTCCTTGTTGATATTTCCCTAGGCCTAAACCAGGGAAGTATTCCATATTCCTCATCATGCGGAGGACTTTGTGGTTGCTGGGGGTCCATGATCCGTTTCCCCCTTCTTTGTCAATGGCGTTGATTGAGACGCCGGAGAGGGTAGAGTCTGGTAGACCATGCTGAACTTGGTGGACGGGCTCACCTTTTTTGTGGATAGTGACATTTTCGGCCATGACGGTCACTATTTCATCACCATTTCGGATCTTGACACATTGATGGAGAGTTGACGGGACGGCATTAGAACTGTGAATCCATGGTCGACCCAAAAGTAAGTTGAGCGAGGCCGGGATGTCAAGCACTTGGAATGGAACGGACATGACCATGCTCCCAAACTCAATGTCTATTTCGATCATGCCCATGACTGTACGGGCGGTGCTGTCATAACATCGGATTACTTGAGTAGAAGGCTTCAAATCGGAATCCTTAAGCCCCAGTATGCCCATGATTCGGCTAGGCATGAAGTTGAGTGCGGGACCACCGTCCACTAAGACTCTTGAGATGGGCCTCCCCTTTGCTCATACCTTGAGGTAAATAGCCTCGTTGTGGTTGGAACCAAATGGTGGAAGGTCCATATCGGCAAAGGTGATGACGTTGTCAAAATGAATGTGACCGACCATTGCCATGAGGTCCTCGGGAGTAGTATCGGGAGAAACTGATGTATCATCGAGATTGCGTTTGACAAGATCTCGGTGTTTCTTTGAGGATGCAATGAGGTCCCAAATAGAGATGTTGGCTTGAGTTTTCTTGAGTTTGGACAAGTAGAGGATCTTCGGGAGTGTCGCGAGCTTGCGGTCTTTGAGAAGAGGAGCTTGTGCGGAAGTGGAAGGGTTGCTTGCTATGACTCGACCGGATCGAGTTAGCATGTTGACGTTCCCATCTTGCTTCTTTTTCCTATTCTCTAGTACTTCCCTCATTACTCATCGTAAGTTATAACATAACAAGAATTGTCAAGTTTATTCATAACATAGGGGCCCCCATTCACAATTGGGATTCAATAGGTGGTCCCCTCGAGTTCTCCTATCTCTATTACATTGACATGTTCGCCATTAGTCACTACAAATTATTTCTTGTCTATTAGATCTTGAATGACATTGCAGAGAACGAAGCAATCCTCGGTGGTGTGGCCAATATATTGGTGGTAGCCACAATATTTGTGGTGAGCATGATTGGGGTGGACCGTCTTGGGTTGGTAACCATGTACGGGTGTGACTTGACCCTTTGCTTTGAGGACTTTGAACACTTCGGTTTGAGTCATGCCTTGGAGAGGTGTGTAGACACGGTCATTTCGAGACTTCTTCCCTTGGGGTGGAGGAACCTTTTTGTAATTCCCCTTATCGATAGTGACGGCGTTGACCGAGGCCTCTTTTGTGGAGTTGGAAGCGGCCTTGTAGCGGTAGCTAGGAGCACTTTTCTTCACTCCTTTGAGCAACTCGTCCATTCGGACCCCCTCCTCATACATTTGGGAGAAATCCGCATAGCAAGCCCACTTAGGTGGGTGCGGAGATCAATTTGAGACATTTGAGAAAGATGTCCATTTGCTCCTTGGTATTTGGCCTTTCCACAATCTCGGAGAGTTTATCATTCCATCTCCTTGTGAAGTCGATGAAGGACTCGTGGTCTCGTTGAGTAGTGTTCTCTAGCTCTTTCCTTGTGGGCCGGTGAGTGGTGTTGCCTTGGTATTGGTTCTTTAAGGCAAGCATGGCGGAGTCCCAATCAATACGGACAGTGAGCGGGAGAGTAGCATACCAATATTTTGCCGCCCCCTCGAGAGTGAGAGGAAAGCATTGAGCCATCACCTTGGGGGAGACCTTCTTCGGAACCATTGCCCAAATATAAGTCTCAATGTGAGCCATAGGACAAGAGTTGCCCTTGAATTTGCTTATGTCGGGCATCTTGAACTTATCAGGAAGAGCGGGATAGTACTCATGAGGATGGATGATTGATAAAGGCTTGTGTCGGAGCCTTTCCCCATGTTGAGCCCATTGAATTTTTGGTCGATGTAGGCCATGATAGAATCCACCATTTTGGGCTCATTGTTCTCGGAACTCGGCTCCCCATTTTCTTGGTGCGGGTGTTGACATAAGGACTTTTGAACAAACCCTCGGTCCATTCGGATTCGTCATCATTATTCTTGTTCTTCCCCTTGGCAAGGTTAGTGAGCTTTTCTTTCATTAGCTCCATCTCGGCCTCGTCGGCCTCCCTTTGGCTGTCGAGGTGGGATTGCCCAATGTCGTCTTTGCTTTGTGCCTCCTTATTAAGGGTGTAGACTTGCTCTTGGAGGAGTTGGACCCTGGTTGAAAGCTGTTCGAGAGACATGGTGTTGCTGCTGCCGGTCATGGTTGCTGTTGGAGCTGTTGGAGTAATCTCTTCACGGACTAACCGATTGCGAATCCCGGTAGACTCTGTAAGTACCAATTGAACCTATATTACAGAAGAGGCCCTTGTCAGTCTTGAGTAACACTTGCGGTCCACGAAGAGGCTTAGAACACACGTGGGGCACACGACTCGAACCATATAAGAAAAGACTCTTTTTTTTTTTTTTTTTATAAGTCGGAGGGAATGGATCCCTTTTGGGGTTTCTAAGAAAATAATGGAATCTTCACACTAGTATATAGACCATCTCGCGGTCCCATATACTCATCGGATTCCATCGCGCTTGTGAATCCTACATGTAGCGGATTAAACTAAATTAATGTAGTAAAGCATACATGCGGGGACGGATTTTTATTTTCGTCCAAAATAACCACTTTTGGGGACGGATTTTTATTGCGTCCGTTTCAACAAGTTGCATGTATGATTTGAAGACATTAGTTTAGGGAAATCTCGTATATGGAAACCGACTTGAGTCACGGAGTGTTAGACCCTAACTAGAATTTGTGGCTTTGTGCTCGGCTTGAATATGAGGCTCAAAGGTCACCACGGATGTAGTCTTGAACTACGCCACGGGCTGAGGTTGACCGCTTCGAAAGAGTCAAGGTCGGGTGGAGCTGAAACTTTCTAGGACGGGCCTTGACGGGTTTGGGGTTGGACTTGTGCGACTCGATAGTGAGCAGTCATAGGAATATGTGCATGTAGTGTGAGGTCTAAAAAGTGACAAAATATTTTTATATTTTTTTTTTGAAAGAAAGAAAAACAAAAACCAAAACACATAAGCACATAAATTACAACTCCCGAATCACTCGTGTGACCGTAAATAAAACACAAAATTAAAACAGTCCGAAGTTCAGAATAACCACTGATGCAGGCAACTGTACCCACACCCCCATCACACTGCTTTGTTCTGAGGCCTGGGAACCAACCCAGAAGCGTGCAACCTGAGGGTTGATACGGGATGCGCGCGAGTTGCGCAATGCTATTAGGAGGCGCGCGCTTCTGGT